>JAMLFT010001845.1:0-28427 GCA_026544285.1 Pachyrhizus erosus | reverse complement strand
TTCCGATCTATTGTCTACAAAATTTACCTAAGATTAACTATTGTGTTATTTACTTGAAAAATTATTATCTAAACAATTTAGTGAATATACCAAATGAAACAAATAACCAAATTGCATTGAATTCATTTCAGGATTTTTAGATGAAATTAAATGCAAATTAAACCCCAACATCTCAATGGATTGAAGTAATTTTCTTTCTTGATTTTATTTTTTTAATCATTAAAAAAATTTTCCAACAATATTTCAGTGTTTCTTTTCATGTTTTTTTAATACTCAAAACTAAATCCTTTTTTGTTAATTTCTATAAGTAAGTTTTTTTAATTGTAAATGATCGTGTATCATAGAGAATAATACTTGGTGTCTTACCATTTTGATTTATTATTTGGAACAATATGATTCACTTGTTTAACAAGTGATAGTGTGACAATAGTAATTGATTATGACGTCAAAGATTATGAAATAAGAAGAATGCTAATGTCATTCTCTTCAACATTTTTTGATAATTGACTAAAATTTATTAGCAGCCATCCATTTTAGTAAGTATCACGTTCAAATAAGAAAAAAAATAAAATAAAATGATAAGTGAAATTTACTAAAATTAATATTTTTTAATAAATTTCAATCTATTACTAAAAGAATGTTAGAAATATAGTATTAGAGAGTGTCACTCACATTCCTTTATAAAATAATGACAATTGGTAATTGTTGTAATAAGGAAAATGGTGGTGGTGGTGGTAGTTGGTGATGATGAAAACAATAGTTGATCGATAATGACAATGATAACAATAAACATAAAGACAATCATGGTGACAACAATGTTAATAATTAGCTTTTGACAAAGATGAGTTATGAAAATTGTAATGAAAATAAAAATTATGCAATAAGTGTTAACAACACACTCTTTAACACATTTATTTCAACACAAATACACTTTCTTGTTAATTGAAGTTTATCAAAACTAAAAATTTAGGAGAAATACTTGTTAAAATAAGAAATAGAACTCATATATTTTTTTTATAAAACTTTATCAATAGTGAATAACGTGTTCAAAAGATTATTCTAAATAACGTGTTACTAGTTTAATATTCAATATTTCTAAATGCTTATGGTTTAATAAAAAATTAAAAAAAAATCATAACTTAAAATAGAAATACTTTGTTAAAAAATATTTTTTTTAAGGTTAAACCATTTCATAGATCCTTAAAATATTTTTTTAATTAGGTTTGTGAACGTGTATTTATTTTTTAATTAATTTTTTCTTTTAAATACTATTGCATAAAATTAACCACAAATACTTATTTAATCATTGAATCCAATATTATCACTTTTACATAATGAGTATTCTTATATCTTTGTATTAGTATTATCACATTTCCCAATTAGTATTATTATCTCTCTAGATTTTGAATCAAATATTATCAACTAATATATTTATTTTTGTATGTCCAGTTAACTCAATTATTTGTCATACTTTTTTCAAGTTCTACCTTACAACACTAAAACAATTAGCTTTTCATAAATTAAAGATTGTTAAATAATTTTTAAAAATATGAAATAATTTAACATTTTTTAAAATAAATATTTGCATTCTGCATATTTTATTATTGATTTTATTAATATTTGTCCTTGAGATAATTTTAAGTATTTAAAAGTGATAAGTTTTATAAGAAAAGAGCATTATATAAAATGTAAAAATATAATAAATATTTATTCCAAAAAAACATTGTGAATTTTAAATCAGTTTTGGAGGTTGATATTAACATATTTCTTTTATTATTTATTTAAAAGAATGGTTTTATTATGAATCATTCCAAGGAAAACAATTAGGAGTCAATCAATAAAGTAAATTTATTAAAAATCACGACAATTATATATTGATAGCATTAAATATCACATCTATTAATAAAAGGTTTCAATTTTTGTACAATTTTATATTTTCTTATAAAATCATTTTATTCTTTTATGTTTATTAGATGAATAAATTTTTTAAAATATTTTTTAAATTTAAATTTATTTGAAATACATGCATATTATAAATATTTTTTAACAATGTTATTCAATTTAAAATTATCATACAATTAAAAATTGTAAACTTTTACAACAACTTCTTTAAAAAAGTTATACTTAAAGTAATTTTTAATTGATCAATAGGATAAATATTAAAATTAATCCTTTATTTTTTAAAGCATTAAATATAGCTATATTTTATTTAATAAAATTTTCTATAAAAAATAAAGTTATTCGAGGAAATGTCATATGTATCAGTACACTAAGCTTGACTTATGTGAAGGGACCCACTTAATTAACTTTCTGACCAATTGAGAAGATAACGCGGGCCGCTGTAAAGGGGCTTAAGGCCTTCACTTTTTGGCCCATTTCACAGTTCTTTCTCTACATTACTTCTCAAACTCGCGTGCCAAAAAATCTCACTGATTTTTCTTCTCCGCGGTCCCAAGGAACCCTAGATCGGATCATGTCTGGAGCGTACGGTCAAGACGGCGGCGGTTCTGCGCCACCGTCCTACGGAGCCAGCGGTGGGTATGGTTCCGCCGGTGGATACGGTGCCGGTGGTGGTGGTTACGGAGGTGGAGGCTATGGAGGAGGCGGTGCCGGTGGTGGTGCCAGTGGTGGATATGGTGGTAACGATGGCGGTGGAGGTTACGGAGCTAAAGGAAGCGGAAACGGCGGCGGATATGGCGGTAACGAAGGTGGAGGTTACGGTGGAAGAGGCGGCTACGGTGGAAACGATGGCGGAGGCTATGGAGGAAGAGGCGGCGGAGGCGGCGGTGGTCGGGGTGGTGGAGGTTACGGTGGTGGATATGGTGGTCGAGGTTTTTGATTCGTTCTATCGTTTTAACTTTGTTAATTTGTTTTATTCTTGTTCATATCGTGTTAATATTTTACCTGAATTTTTTCAGGTGGTGGTGGTGGTGGTGGTGGAGGATATCAAGGTGGAGATCGCGGTGGTCGAGGTGGCGGTCGCGGTGGCGGCCGTGGCGGTGGCGGAAGCGGCAGAGATGGAGACTGGCGTTGCCCTAACCAGAGGTCTTCAATTTTTATTTGGTTTTGATAACATTTACTGTTTTTCATTAATTCAAGTTTTCAAATTTTTACTGCTGTCGATTCCTGTGTTTCTCTATTTGATTCGAAAGTGCCATTATGTACAGTTGTGGGAACTTAAACTTTGCGAGAAGGGTTGAATGTAACAAATGCGGTGCCCCTTGTCCTAATCCTAATAGTTCTAATGACCGTGGTAGCAGTGGTGGTGGTGGTTATAATAGAGGTGGAGGCGGTGGGGGATATGGAAACAATCGAGGAGGAAGATCTGGGAACTATGATGGAGGGAGAGGTAATGACTATAACAGTGGAGGGGGTAGATCTGGGAATTATGATGGAGGAAGAGGTAATGACTATAATAGTGGAAGAGGTGGTAATAGTGATGGTAGAGGTGGTTCACATAGAGGTAATCAGGGTAGAGAAGATGGTGGCTATGGTCAAGTTCCTGCTCCTAATGCGCAATCTTATGGTGGAGGTGGTGCTGGTGCTGGTGCTGGTGGAAACTACCCATCCACTTACAATTCCTATGGTGGTGGGAATGCAAGTTATGGAACAGATGCTGTTCCTCCACCTGCAAGTTATACCGGTGGACCTAATTCCTATCCTCCATCATATGGGGGTAACGTGGGTGGTTATGGGGGAGATAATCAAGGGGATGGACGGAGTGGTGGTAGATCTGGGCCTCCAGCTGGGTATGACAGTAGTTACGGTGGTGCTGGTAATCGAGGTGGATTTGGTGGTTCTCCTGCTGAGCCCCCTGCTGCAGTGAAGCAGTGTGATGAGAATTGTGATGATACATGTGACAACTCTAGAATCTATATCTCAAACCTACCACCAGATGTGACTATTGAAGAATTGAGGGAACTTTTTGGAGGCATTGGACAAGTAATATTCTGAACTTTTTACATTAGTGTTTTGCACAAGTACTGACGGCCATTTTGTCAATTTTGATGAATCTTTTATATACGAATGAAATGTCTCGAGTGAATCCACATGTTTTTTTATGTGTAAGCACATTTTAATGGTTATATCATTGATTGTGCTTTATATAAGATATACTTTACTTTCATGTGCTGGGGAGATATGCTTGTTTTCCCTTCTCTTTGTTGAAAGAGGCAGAACATGCGAGTAATTTTGTTGCATGTTTTTAACTGTTTAGGTTGGAAGGATAAAACAGAAGAGGGGCTATAAAGATCAGTGGCCTTGGAACATAAAGATTTACACTGATGAGAATGGAAACAACAAGGGTGATGCTTGCCTTGCTTATGAAGACCCTTCTGCAGCACATTCTGCTGGCGGTTTTTACAATAGTACTTCATCAAACAATTTCCTCATTTATATCTGACTGTCTATCTATTTTTATAGTGTTTCTTATATAAAGGACCTTAATAATGAATATTGTATTTCAGATTATGATTTGAGGGGTTACAAAATCAGTGTTGCAATGGCAGAAAAATCTGCTCCAAGAGCTCCACCTGCATATAACCAAGGGTATTCATTACACCCTGAATTAATATTGACTGTTTTCATTTTTCCTAATAAATTTGAGGATTAATGCAGTTGGAATATTTAGTTGTAGCAGTATTATTTCACTAATCCCGTGTATTGGGATATAAAATTCATGTTAAAAAATTATGTCTACTAAAGTTCTATGAATGTCTGTTATATTTCTAACTCCTCTAATGTCAAAGATGAAAGTATTGAGCTTATTACCTACCAAATACCAATTAAATCACTAATGAAAAACAATGAAATGCTGGTTCTAAAATGTAGTTGTTTGGTTAATCTATTATTGAGATTTGTTCTATACATTTAGCAATTATTTCAATGTATATGTATTGCACAATCGATCATGGCAATTGAATGTTTCCTTCTTAAGATTCTACTTTTCTTTTGAAACTGAATATTGATTAATTAATTGTTCTTCTACAGGGGCAACAGGGGTGGCTATGGTGGAGATAGACGCAGAGACAATTATAGAGATGGAGGTGGTTCTGGGCCTGATAGGCGTGATCATTATGGAAATCGTTCTCGTCCATACTGAGAGCTTGGACATTGAACGTTTTATGTACTATGAATTGTGGGCTGAGGGTTTAATTATTTCAGTTGGCTGGTTTCTTGAACTGGAAGCAAAGAGGTAGGTTGTTCGCTCACTCTGAGCAATACCTCTTCCGCTCCTTTTTGTTTCAATTGTCTAGCTGGTGGGTTTTGAATTTAGCCAGGGATTAATTTAATCATGTGAATGTTTTTATAGAGGCAAGTGGATAGTCTCCCAATTGCTTGCTGCTAAGGTAGGTGTTGAATATTTCAGGTGAGTGCCGCTTTCACAAAAATGTGTCTTATACTTGCTTGGAAATTAAACCATGTGTCACTGTGGATAAATGCTTGCATTCCTAGCTCATCCCATGTGGCATCTGGTACAAGCAGGTGATGACATCAATTAATAGAATGTTTTATGTCGGTCGTGGTTCTATAAATCAATAAATCGTAGTTACAATGTTTCAAGTGAAATCTGTTTGTCAGAAAAGTAGTAATTCTGGCTGCTATTTTCTTTAAATTGAAGCCTTTTATAATCAATCGATTATGAGTGATCCTACAATGGTCTATTTGAAAGTGAGGCTTCATGAAGTAATGTATTTTTCTTTATTTTCTTCAAACTTTTGAGAAATTTTGATTTAAAATTGGCATTCGAGCAGCTCAAGGTAAAGATAAGCCTGCGAGCTAATTTGATACCAAGAGTGCAATTTACTTTATCATTGTCGTAAGAAGTTTTGAAAACCACTTTATTTTGAGTCAACCTAGGAGTATAGCATATAGCAACAAGGATGCTATATTGCTAGCATCGTAATAAAAGTTTCATACTTGATGACTTTTTTTGTGTTACGACTGAGTAGCGAAGCTATTGCTTTTTTAAGGGGGGTTGAGCTACCGACTGCAATATTCTTCTATTTATCTTTTTTTTGGAGATTTATTAGATAAAATAGTTCTAAATTTTATTATAGTTGAAACCATACATAATGTCTACCAAGATTTATTCAGGTTTCATTTTTTTGATAAAGTAAATAAAAAATCTTATATTAAGCTTCTAGATGTGAAAAGTACTGTTGCATATACTTTATCTGATCTATTTAATGCGGAAGCAATTCTTGTAGTCTTCAAGCCTTCTTAGCTCTTATTGGTTTGTTTTCGTATTTTATGTTATTATTGGCACTTTGCACTAGATTTGATGCATTTGTAATTGTAACTTAATAGCTAATAAGGAAGTCAAGGAACTTTAACTTTATTATATGCATATTTTGTTTTTGGCAAGCTAGCTATTGGAATTCGCACTTCACGGTAGCATTGCTGAGCTTACTCTCTGCATTGCAAGTTTGTTTCTCTATGTTAAATGAGTACAGTTGCACGCACTGCTAGTTTGTTTTACGGTTCACACATCTCGTACCCGTGGCTTTTGCATATTTGGTATCACTTGCGAGCAGAACTTTCTTCCTTGGGCAATTCAGGGTGTCACAATAGCTTGTTACCCGTGCTTGTTCATTAGCTGCATGTCCACAGATCGGTTTCAGAGGGCATATAATTCAAATGTACTTAGACACCTAGTGTTGTGATCGTTATATGTAGCCTGTTTTGGATTTCTTTATCTCTGATATAGGCCCTTAGAGGTTGTGTCGGTTGTGAATGCCCTTTTGTTTAATCCTGGTCAATCTTCGAGACGGTTTCATAGGGTGAGCTTAAACTTTTCTCAGTAATTTAAATCCCCTTGTGTCGTACTGACCTTAATTCGTAGTATGTGTTTACCATTTTGTTGGAACTTAACGTACGTTGTAAATATTCTTTTGATTATTTTGTTAACAGTGCAAAATAATTTGGGCCTTTTTTTCCTCATTTCCTTGAAAAAAAAAGGTATTGTTCGGCAATATAGCAAATTCATCATGGTTGTGCGTGTACTGATCAATTATTGGATCAGAGACTGAGGGTACGAGTGCACTGCGTTAATTTTATTTATTTATTTATTTTGTAAGATTTAAAAAATTCATGAAATGTACCGAGTTGTTATAGAAATATGCGATATTATTACAAAAACTACTACTATATTTCACTAAAAAGTTCAATTAAATGCTCTATTACTAAATGATCGACATTATGAAAAGCAAGTGTTTTAAGTTTTATTAGGATGTAGTTTTTTACCAAAATAGCTATACGCTTTTTCTTAATGTATTAAGTTTTTAAAGATAACAAATTATTAGAGGATAATATTTAAAGATATTTTAATAAATTATTAGAAATTAAAATATAAGTTCGTATGAATTTTTAAAGTCGAATAATTTAGAAGATTGAAAACGCTTTGTTTTTCTATTTGTACTGTTTCGTGGTTGAAAATATATATTGTTTCGTTTAATATATATTTACCATTTTTTAATGTGTCGAAATCGAATTAGTTTGTCATAATTTATGTATTCTGTTCAATTAACCAAGCTACAAAATTTTAATTGTTTTATTTTACCTTTGATATACTTTTTTCTTTTATAAAAATGAGGCTTAACATCCCCTGCAAAACAAAATTACGCAAAAAATGAATACTGTTAAAATGCTACCATGGAAAGGGAATTAAGAAACAAGGAGGGGGTGGATTAAACCAAATAACGTCACCCTGATAATGAGAAGCAAGGGATGCCATGTGGTTAGCTACAAAATTTCTCTCTATTAGGCATGAGAAAACTGCACAAGATTGTTAAGTTCCAAGCACATAGCTTTGATCTTTGGTGGGGGAGTAATTTCAGACTTCTTCAAAAGATTAACAACTATAAAGGAGTCAGATCTTCTGGTTGTGCTGTTATTCATAAGCATTTGGAAGGAAAATTTGTCTATGAATTGCCCTTTGGCGAATAAATCCAGATGGGTCTAGCTGGACCGACTTGAAGCTGGGCTGGAGAGGCTGAGCAATGATTTCATCAACAATTGGTGTAGAGAGGAAATTTGAAAGAATCGAGATAGGCCATTGATTGGCTCCCATGCAAAAATCTGCCACTGTTTCCTCATCATCATGTGGTATTTGCTCCATAAGAGTAAGTAGCCAAACTCTTCCAGAAGGTAATAATCTATCATTCCAAAATCGAATGCTCCTTCTCTATCACCCACCATCCAACGGATACCTTTGGAGAAATCATTCCATATAGTACAGAAACTTTTCCATGTTTGGGAGGCGTTTTGTTGGTTTGTATTAAAGGAACAACATTTTCACCTCACTCATATTTGTCTTTTAGATGTTCCAAGCTAATTTCATGATACAAGCCTTGTTAGCAAGATGCAGTCCCATTCCTCCCTTCATCTTATTATTACAAAAAAGACCAGGGGATGCCAACCACGAGAAGGAGATTGGTGGCTCTAAATAAAATTGCGTTCAGTTTGCTCAAGCTTACTGCATATAGCTTTTGGAAGCAGAATTGTGTGCATTGTGTAGCTTGGTAAAGCCTGACTAGCCTTTGTCTGCCAGCAAAAGAGAGGTGAGAGGCTTTCCAAGAGGCTAGCCTTTGTCGGGCACGTTCCAGTATAAGATTATAAGTATGTTTGATATTTCTTCAATGCAGAAGAGGTATTCCAAGGTCACTAGTGATAGTGAAACCAAATGTTTGAAGATTTTTGGTGAGCTGCTACCATATGTCTCACTTGCCTTGCAAATAAAATCTTAGATTTTTCAGTATCGGCGTTAGCATCGAAAGCTTTGCAAAAGGTATTAAGACAAGCAGTAATTATGGTACTCTAATTGATTGAGGCCACTGCAAACAGAAAAAGGTCATCAACAAAGAAAAGGTGTGAGAGGCAGGACTTTTACTAGAGAGATGCGTTGGCTTCTAATTTCCTTTGCTAACTTCCTTATTGATGAAATGAGAAAGACACTCCATGCATAAAACAAAAATATAAGGGGACAACGGGTCCCCTAACTGGATCCTTCCTTGAGGTTTAAAGGATTCAGACTTCTCCCCTTTCACAAGAACCTGCATCGAAGGGGTGGAGATACAATGATATATGAGAGAAATAAAATGATCATGGAAACCTAGGTCAGAGAGGGTATCGATGATTAATTCCCAACGAATCTGATCAAAAACCTTTTCTAAAGGAATTATTTATAATTACTGTCATAAGATAAGGAAGAAATAATTTTTAAATTATTTTTCATTTATCTCTTTATCTGTTCTTTATTTTATTTTTATTTTTTCAACCAAATACCTTTAATATTAGTTTTATGTTTTATTTATTTTCACTCATTTCTTTTATTTTTATCCATCTTATTCCTATCCTCTTTATCAAAAATAGACACCTCTCAATAAGGATTTGAATTTTAGTCAATCATATAATTATGAATATTTTATCTTCTTAAAATAATTTTGTAAATCTTAAAATAAACACGCTTCGAAATTTTGGTTATTTAAGTGGAATAGGAAAGGAATGATTGGGGAAGGAAATAAAATTATGAAAAATTGAATCATTCCATTATTTGAAATGATTTATTAAGAGAAAGAAAGCATAAATGAGTTTTATTAAAATATATTTTTCATCTAAATTGAAAATAAAACTATTTTCTTTTTATTTTCTATGATACAAGATAGCCTAAAAAATTATTTCTTTTTTTTTAATTTACTTTCTTGTTGGAACCAAACATAACTTCAGAGCTATGATAAAATTCATTGTACTATATATCATCTTACCATTTCGTTATTTTTATTTTTTTCACCTCTAATTTGTATTTAGTGATTTATCATAATCCCCCCTTTTCAATTTTGTTTGTTCACTTAAACTTTACGAATTCTCATCACCATTATATACAAATATTTTATTTTTTTCTCGTCCTCTAAATTAGTAAAAAATATACTTTACAGATTTAAATATTAAACTGGAACAAACTAAGAAGTAATTAAAATTTACTCTTATAATAGTTTATAACTTTGTGTCTACAGCCTAATCTAACGGTTTGTACATATTAATACCATTTCTGTGTCCCACGTTCGAGACAGGGCAATGGAAATCCCAAAACTCATTCATACCAATAAATGCAAATATATCCTATCATTTTAATAAGTTTATAGATTATAAGTATCCAAAAATCTGCTAATAGATTATAATTTTTTGAAATTTATTAAAAATAATAAAATTATATAAATTTTACTCTTTATTAAATATTATTTATAATTTTAATCAATAAAAAGAGTAGGTTAGCAAAAATGTGTTAAAAACTCACACAATAATAATGTACGTCTCACTTTTAGACTTGGCGGGAGTTTTTAAAGAATCATTCATTTATTTTATTTATTCAATTCATTATTTCTAATTTTACCTTCACTAGTCACTTATTATTATTTTTTTAAAAAGAAAATGAGTTTCTTTTTGGTAATAATAATTCTAACGTGTTTTTACTTCATATTACTAGGACCGTTTTAAAATTTCAAAGTTCGAGTTCTCACAGTTACCTTACCCCGCAATTTTCTCTCCCTCCCCGGCAATGTCACATTCTATAGATGAACAACTCTCCTTCCTTCGCTCCCTAATCCAAGCCAGAAGGTCCTCTCTCTCTCTCTCTCTCTCTCTCTCTCGGTGTATGTATGTATGTATCTATCTATCTATCTAACATTTCAATTTCATTTCTCGCAGTTTTTGCGACTCAACTCTCCGATTTCTGGAATCGCTTTTGGTCTCCAAGGACGTGAAATCCTTGATGGAAGTTCGGTCCAGATTGACGCAACTCCTCAGATCTGAATCTCTCTCCGCTATTCGCACCATCGCCGCAAAAACCGTCCACGACAAGCTTCTCACTCTCGATTTCTTTGTCCGCGCTTTCGCTCTCGTCGGAGATCAACAGGTACTCTTACCACTTCTCACTTTCACATTTCTCCTGTATTTTATTTAGTTGCTATGAAACGCCATCGTGCTAATTCTTTTGCGTTTTCGAATTCCTTTTTTTTTAAGAGTTGTTTGGCGTTGAGATACGAGGCTTTACTTATGAGGGAGCTCAAGTCCCCTAACTGTCAATGGCTACAAGTTTCGCCTCTGGAATGGTTAAACTTTGTGGAGGACGCGGTGTGCAACGGTTTTCACGCCGTTGCAGAAAAGGTATGTGCTATACTTATACACGTGTGTTATATGTGTAGTGCGTATTATAATCTGCGACGTGAGGCGTAGCTATTTTTTTTTTTTTTTTCATCTTATAACTGATTTAGTAGCGTTTTAAATCCGTGATATAAAACTGTATTTGAACCATATCTGAGGGTTTGCTGTGTAAACTAGTTGGTATTTCATGAAGATGCTTTGGATGATTTAGGCTCTGTTTCAATAAATTTTAGCACACAATAAGAAAGTAAAAGCAATTAAACTTTTTTTATTAAGTTAAAATAACTTGCACTTCAACTTTTTTAGAAGCGCTCTCTCTGCTCTCATCTAATTTATCCAAAAACTGAATTGCATAAGTTGATTTTAACTTAAGGAGAATTTAATTCATTTTGTTTTCTTATTTTCTTTTCCTGTAAGTAATCATGGAGAAGTTTATCTGAAAATGTCTTAGTAGAGTTTAGTTGTGTTTGTATGCTTAATTTCTGCTTGGTGATTAGGCATGTGAAAATACATTGTCCCGCCTTGGGAATATTGATGATCAGAAGCCTGGAAAAGACGCAGTTTCTGAAAACATGAAGACTATTATAAGTGAAATTAGAAGGCTCAGGAACTGTGCAATGGCATCGGTTGCTTCACGATCTGGTATGTCAATCTTTGAAGTAGGTTTGACCTCAGTAGTATCATTTTCAGATTATGCTATTCAGAATGTTAGCAGCAAATTGTGTGGTCCTATTGCTGTGTCCATCACTTATTTTTAATTTGCCTCTTTGACAGTTTCTCATGATTTGATCTAACGATTTTGGTTGCTACAAGGACCCAAAATTCTGTAAAAGTGTGCAGCTTATGCTGTTCTTTGCTGTTGTATTTGGTTAGAGAAAAATGCATAGGTCTTTAAAGGCATCTTTTTGTCCGAGTTTTGCTTTGTGATAGGAATGTGTATTTAGTTTATGTATAGTACATTAATTATAACCGACTTAAGAGTGTTGTTTTGTAGGATATCTCATTTTTTTCCCCAAATTTCTCCACTTTTCCCTCACATTATGTAATTTAATTTAATTTAATCTTGTAAATAAGATGAAGATTGTATTTTGAATCAAGTTTCCTTGACTTTTCATTTTTGGTTTCTCTGATGTTATTTACCTCTTTGTAGTCTGGTGAATGTGGTGATAATTAGAGGCTGGTGCTTCTATCTTTTATTCTTCCTCATCTTTATGTGTGCTTGTGAAGACTAAAGAGCCATATAATGTAAAGTCATTCACTTCTCAGGATGGGTATATGTGGATATTGTGTTTGTTATAATTTTATCTTTTCTCCCTCAGTGGCTAGTTGCACGGACATTGACATTTAAAGTAGATTATTTTTTCATATACTTTAGAAATGGATTTGTGCTTTCTTAGTAATCATTTGTTCACTGCTAATGCTGTTTTATCATATCAGTTCAGGTGCAGACGGCAGAGTACCTAAAAAGGAAAACAACAGAGCAGCAAAAGTCGGACTTACTCTATAAAGAAAAACGATGTCTAGCAAGCACTTCTTTCCTAAATGGAATTAAGAAACAGAATATACGTAAGTTACGTGAACACAAAAGTCTCCTACAGATCAGCGGTGAATTAGAAGGACGGCATCCAAATTTCAGGTCAAATGATCAATTTGATTGTGACTTCTTTTCAGTGAACTATTTCATTGTTTAGGCATGTGACGTTTTTAAATGTCAGTCTTTCCATGGGAGTATTAAACCTTGATTAGTTTTTCTGGTGTTTTTAGTTTTTACAAATTGAAAGAGCAGTTATTTTCGCCATATAATATTTGACAAGTTATTTTACAATTGCAAATCTGAGTTTCTTTTACCTAAACAAACTTTTTTTTTCTATGATCAGTTGAAGCCGATAATGCAGATCGCAAGTTCCGCTTCAAGGTTTGTGATCTATATCTAGTTGTAATTTGTTCCATACTTTATCCCCACTCTGTCAAGTATACTCTTGTCTGTTTGGCTGGTGATACCTACGTGGATTCTCCATACTGCACCTTAACAGGTATCCATCTTGGAACACTATTTGAGGGATGGCCATACTAGAAATTTATGATGTCAGTTGATTCCTTAACTTCAATAATTTAACAGGTTAAACCAGCCTATGATCGAGCGATAGTGGGAAGTGGTTGGGTTGGTCTAGATTTTATTAACTATGAGCCTAACCTGCATTATAAATCAACTAGTTTGTTTGCTTGATGTTGGCGATCTTTAATGACTTGATTTACCCTTTTTAGAAGTTTCTTCTTGTCTAACACTTTATTTAAAAGTCTACTTTATAATAAAATCTATTAAATAAGGTTTCAAAATACTTATAAATAACCTAATAAGTTTATCTTATGTGCCGGTTAGTAAGTTTAAGTTTTTAAATAAGCTTACATAGTTTCAAAATATGTTAGTAAAAATTTAATACAATAATAATATTTACTATTATTATTATTATTATAATAGATCAGTTTATTAAGTATATTTTTTATTGAATAACCTAAAATCTATTTCTTTTATTAAACAAACCTTTAAAAACCTTTAACTTTATAGCTTATTTAAAGTTAAAGGTTTTTAGAAACCTAAATAGATTGCATCGCTTTATACGAATATTAAGCTGCACATCTATTAATCATGTGATATTACAAAAGAAACAGTGAAGACTTAGCTAAGCAATGCTGAAATTCACCGTGAGCTTGAGTTTCTGAGTAGATTGTTGCTTGCTACTGCAGATAACGGAAGTAAACCTTTATATAATTAAAATAGACAATTAAGATTAAAATTAATTAAAATAATTTTTGTTACTCATATATGATCTAAGATTAGGATTTATAATATTGTTCAATTTGTCAAACTATTTTATTGACTAAGATCCTTAAAAGTATCTACAATAAAAATTATTTAATTAAATTATTTATTAATAAAATATTATTTTTGACGTATCCCATATGATTTTAAATTATTTAAAATTAAAAAACAAAAGTTTATATAAATATCTATCTACTCAGAATTGTTTAATATTTATGTTAAACATAAGAGAGGAAAAATGTTCGTGAATTAAATAATTTATTAATAAAAAAATTGTAAAAAAAATGATTAAATTATTTAAAATTAATGTGACCTCAAATGAATTGCTTAAACAAAGAAGGTTGAAGTTGCTCTCACAGTTTTATTTTTCAATTGCGGATCATCGTAAAGTGACTTTGGGTTTCTTTTGTACTACTATCTAATAACTTTAACTATTCAATTTTATCAAAGAATTAAATTGGATTTTTATTTTTAAATTTTGAATATTAATATATTATATCAAATTAATACACATAAAGATGATATGTTTCAATTTAAATAATTTATTTTCATGTTTTTATTTTTTACTAATCTAGTAGCATAAATATGTAACATTAATAATGAAAATATATTTTCTTATAATTTAATTGTGTACCAAAAATTTATTGATTATTTTATTCTTTAATGAGATAACAAATGTTATATATATATATATATATATTTCTTCTTTTCATTTTTCTCTTCTTTTTCACCATCTACTTCCAAAAGGTGTAACTTTGTCACAACAGATTATAGGATCAAAATTGTCTATATTTTGTGGTAGATTATGATTTTTAAAATTTTAAGTACGATTTAAACCGTTCAATTTCATTCATTTTATTATAAAAAGTAATCTTAATTTTAATTAAAAGATTCAAACCATCTAAATAAAACTGTAAGGCATGGCGTTTGTTTTTGAACTGTGCAAAGGATTTAAATTCGATACTTATCTCTGCATCGGTTCGCAACAGGATACAATTTACATGCTGAGGAATAATTATAAATCCTGAAAATCGATTCTATTGTAATCTTTCTAACAAATATGGAAGGGATAAAGTATTTTTTAAAGGTATAAAATACACATTTTTTTTATCAAGTATTGAAATAAGTATTATAAAATTTTTAAGAACCAATTATTTATACAAATTGGGTATATTAAATAAATTATTAATTAATACTTTATCATTTTATGTAATATCGTACAATAATATACTAATTACTTAATTTGCTTGATTTACTAACTCATGTAAAAAGAATTTACAAATATATTTCTCCTTATAAATATATCTTACATTCTTACCCGATTCTGAAAATTATGGAAGTCTAAACAGGTAGAGTGCCATTAATTTGTAGTATCCGACATTATTCCATGACATATTTCACGTGGCTTGCATGTCTCATTAAAAAAATAATAATATAAAAGAATTGAGTAGAATTTTCAAAGTTTTAACACCCCCGTCCACAAACGTCATATTTAAACGCGTTGCTGAAATTTTATAATTTTATACATAATTTGGTAATATATATATGTGTGTGTGTGTATTAATTCATCTCACAATCGAAAAATTTATATGCAACTAGTTTTTTCGTGGATCTTTGTAAGGGCCCCAAGTATATTTGAAAAGTAGTTATGTTATTTTATGTCAAAAAAGCTCACCATGAATCTCACCGCCGTATTCTAACATTACACTCATGGGATGCCTTTTAGCCGTTAAAAATTAAATTTCAATTTTATTTTATTTTTCAAATAATCTAAATGTACTGAAAATGGAGTGGAAGGCGATAATTATTAAAAATGAAAATTGAGGCGGCCCTGCAGGCAACAGATCATCTCATGTGCTTCGTAATCATTATTATAAACATATGCTTTGCGTAGAGTTGGTCATAATCAAGCAAGCATGTTGAAAATTGACGATGATCACATTTGCTCATGCAGATATATGAATTGGATTTCAGGCCAGTTGCCACTCATAGTCCCACAGCTAGCCGAGTCTTGCTTCATTTGTCAAACTCTACACTTCCAATTTCTCCGCTGGTACCTAAACTCGCCAAACTCGGTCAGATTTCCAACACTTGATGATACATTTTTTTTACTGCTTCAAATTTAAAATCAAGATAAATCAAATTCTAATTGATAATTTTTTATATTGCAATATTATCTTTTTTCTTTTTTGAAAATGTATACCTTTCTTTATTACATATTTTTTTTAATATTAATGAACTCTTAAAAGACTTATTTTGTGATTCTCCATACTCTTTGGAGCATAAAAGTTTAGATTTGGTCCATTTGAACAGCACTGGCCCGTGTACATATAAGGTTTGAAAAAATCATCAAGTTCAACGATTTTATGGTAAGATTATGTATGCGGATGGATTTTATTGTCTCAGGAATCAAACACAAATCGTGACATTTGCCTGAGCAAAAGGCTTTCTAGGTGATGAAAGGGACTCAGCATTATCAAATTTGGAAACTCATAATAAAGATAAAATTAAAAAGTTGGATAAATAATAAGAGTGTTTTTGAACATTTCATTACATGATTTAGTTATAGTTATTCATTTTTGTTAAAAATTCTTTTATATTAAAAAAATTAAATAATCTAAAAACATTTTATTTGTAAGGAGGAGTTTGTATATTTTTTCTTTTAAATTGATGTGTATGAGTCAATTTTGAGTTAATGTATAATTTACCAGTACCTAAAAGTATAATATTAATGTTCCTCCAAAATGGGTTGAGTATATATACAAATTGATTTCAATAAATAACAAATTTATAGCAAGTTGATTCTTCCATCACTTTCTGTTATTATAATGTAACGGAAAGGTTGATGCAGAACGTCAAGTATTTACCTGAAACATTAATTTGTCATTATGTATATGGAATTTATACGCAACATTGTCACTCTGTGCACTAAAAAGGATGGAATTTTATTTAGGGATGTTGATTACCCGCATCGCGTTAAGTTGGCTTGGCCTGAAGTTAATTTTAATGGATTTATGTTTTAAAATTAGACTTAATAGGTTTTAAGAACGGGTAAAGATTATATTTTGGATTGATCGTCTGCTGTCTTATATATATTATAATATGATACTGTGTTTTTTTATTGATAACATGATACTGTATTTGTAATGATATTACTTATTAGAAATATATTTAACAAAATATATCTTAATTTTAATTTTATATTCCTAATTTTATAATTAATTAGACATATTGATAATATTAATATATTATGTCAACAAATTACACTAATTAGGTCTTGTGTTAAATATTATCTGGTCTCAATCATATAAATAATTCAATAAAAAGTTTAGATAGAGTAGAAAATAAAGATAAATTTGTTCTATGAACATTTCTATTTTTTTATCAACCATTTTTCCTAAGAAATGACGTTAATTATTTTATGGAAGTAATCCAGTTGATAAATAAATATTATCAAAATGATTTTTTTTACATACAACCATTTTATAGATATGACACGGAGAAAAGAAGAAAGAGATGGAAAAAAATATTGAAAAGGGAAAATAAAAGATGTGATACGATAAGTGCTAAGATAAAAAAGAAAAGAAAAGAAAAGAGAGTTAGACAAAAAAACGAGTGTAAAATAAATGCAAGAAAAAATATGCAAAAAACTTTGAAGTCGTAATATTACATGTACCATAATGTTATTTATTTCATTACATCTCGCTAAAACTGATTAATGGGAGACTTAATTTATTATAAAAGGGATTTTCGAGAAAAATCTATATATAAACGTACACTATAAGTGACCATTTTTTGAAAATTAATTTTATATATTAGCTCATTACCTTTTAACGGGTCAGATTTAATAATTAGTAGGTGAATCATTTGTCTCAATTCCTCAATTCCAGGTTTTTTTTTTTTTTTTGAGACCACCAGTTTCAAGTATCTAAACTGAGTGTACTATGATTTGAATTTGAGATTATAATTAAGCTGAAACAATGTTAGGAAAATCGATTCATGCGCTTGAAACAATACCTCATCGTATCTATTTATATAAACTAAATAAACTAAACTGTTTTAAAATTTAATTAAAATGCATTAGTCTGGCAACTTAATATGACTGATTTTTATAATAATTGTTTTAAAAATTATATCTAAAATGATTTTTAATTAATTAAAATATAAAAATCTTTATACTGAACACAAGATTAACTCCTTTTAAATGAAATTCTATAAATCAACAAATTGAGATGACTGGAACACTTTGGCAGCCAACCTAGCTACTTGCTTTGCCACTTTCAGTACTGTTCTAGTTTTTGAAGACCACGCTCGTTTCAAGAATCGAATCTTCATATCACCAAGGCAAGGGAGGGAGGACAATTAATTTCTCTTGCCTTGGAGCTTGCATGTCACATTTTTCTTCAAGAATAGTGAGAGATGTTTGTTTTTCTTCTGTTCATTAATATTAACATCTACTTACGCGCACAACTATTAATAAAAGATTATGCTTCAGTTCATATAGTATGGTTTAATTTTTCTTTTTATTCCTTTTTCACATCTTTCAAGGGTTTATTAGCTGTTTAGAAAGTTGAAAAGCAGTAAGTGAGGGAATTAATCATTAAGAAATTCAACACACTGGTCCCATCATATGTCTATTATTTCACCCTAGCTATATAAATTACTACTATAATAGAGTCACTCCAAAGAACAAAACATAAACTTGATCTATAAGACAAAGCCATATGCAAATATTGACTGAAACAAAGGAAATTGAGTTTGCTCCTCGGAACAGAAGATTTAAAGATAGTAGTCATGTGAAGAGCATTTAATGCAAAGAAAGGGAATAGGTCTTAGGGTTTCACAGTTTTAATTTCAATCACTCTTGAAATGGGTTTTTCCTTTTTAAAAATCCATAAGGCCTTGGTCGATGTCGGATCGATGCCATTAATTAATTGAATCAAATAGGTTGTTTACATCTATCAATTATATTGTAATAAGTACGTACTAATATTGAGATGAGTAAAGCAACATGGCCACGCATGCATGGTTTGCAACAACAACTATGCAACTATTAATTGTGTATTCTGCTATCGCGAATATACAATTCATCCCTTTGTTCATGAAGATGATTTAGCTATGCTATATTTCATGTGCTACAATTAAAGATAGTTTACCTTTGGAAACAATTAATAGACCCCTGCCCATTCTGTTCACACTGTCATGACTGACCAAAGTTTAACATAGACTCAACATGAGTTGTACTTAAATTAGTCGAAGAGGTTTGGATTTTATGGTGTTGAATTTGATCGTGACATTCATACATATAGTTTCTCATTTATTGGGAGCGTTATAAACACTAATACGTTTACTAAACGAGTAATGGAAAAAAACAATCAATGAAAAATACTAGATAGTACGAGATGATCGAATTGTACCAAAGTTACATATCAATTACTTTTTGGCATGATTTCTGTCAAATTTTCTTTCTTTTTATTCTTTAATTTATTATTTAATCAATTATATGCAACCTTGTTTTTTCGTATGAAATTTGCACCGTATTACTTTGTATGGTACCATATAACAATGCTCAAAATCAATATGCTGCTATCAAATGACGTCTTTGTCAAGGCTTCTATAGTCCCCATGTGCATGTGTGAATCTTTTCTTGCTTATTCTCTTAATTACAATGATTGAATTTAAAACTTCTAAGGCCTTACTCGATCAAATGTGGAACTCATAATTGTTGGCTAAGAGTCAAGGTAGGTGGCTCAAAAAATTTGGCGATTGGGAAAAGAATTAGGAACAACCACTTCTATACTTGATGAGTGCATTGTTCAAATTATCCAATCCAATGAATGAAAGATAAAGATCAGTAAGTCAGGACTAAGAAGGAGGATTACATAGAAGGTTCCACAAAGATAGTATCTATGAATATAAAAGGGTTGGGGTTACAGTCAGAAAGAGCAAGCTCAAGTCGCTGGTGACCAATGAGAAGCTAAATTTGTGCCTGATTCTAGAAACAAATTAAGATGGATGCTATTGAAGAGAGAGAGAGAGAGATTGATCAAACATTGGGGAGGTACAAGATTTAGTTGGTGTTGTTGCCCAGCAATTGGATCATCGAAAGGGTAATCTTAATATCTATGAGGCTTCTAAGTTGTCTTTGCTATTCCCTTTCTCAAGTGATGGTTTCTTCGGGTTCTGTTCTTTTGGTTTTGATAATAAAATTTGTTTTATTGTCAATGTGTACTTTCCCAGTCATATAGAGGGGAAGGGAAAGATATAAAGGGATTATTTGTTGATGTAAAAATAAGGGCTTTGGAGGTAATTTGAGATTTTTAATATAATTTTCTACAAGAGGAATGAAAATCTGGATTGATTAAAGAGAGATGAAAATTATAATAATCTTAAAATCTACTTTATCTAAAAATATAATTAATTTCAAATAGTTTATTAAGATTTAAAAAATAAAGTTTAGAATTTGTATTTAAATTATTTACATTTAAAAATAAAGGTTCAATTATAATATAAAAGGGGATTGTCATAAAAACAAAATAATTATTGGTTTTAAATTAAATTTTAAAATTAATTATGAGAAAATTCTCGTGATGTGCATCGTGACTCTAAAGTTTCCAATAATTTTAAGTTTTAAGAATTCTTAAATATTTTATAATAAAAATATATACACTGTGGGGAGTGAAAAAATGATATATTATTAATATTATTTAGTTAGTGAAGTGCTTGCATTTTCCACTTTGATTTCCTAATCGTTAATTAAAATAAAATGTCACCATGAGTCAAAGAAATGCATGTACGTATCACCAATTTAAGCAGCAAACTTTTTGAGGCTCAAGCAGCTTCGTGTGAATCAACTTTTCAAAAAAGCTCAACCCCGTAAGGGTTAAAGGAGGAGTAATAATTACTAAAATAAAATTTAAATTAGTGATAAAATAATTTATATGTAATTTTTTCTAAAAAAAATTGTTCTTAAAATTTTTGTGATCTTATTATTAATGACAAAAGTATTTTTCATTACTAAATTTAGTCACAGATACATTAATTTTTATTCATATTTACATACTTTATGTTGTACATGTCTCATTTTATTATAGGTGAGGTTTATTAGGTTAAGACTAAGTGGGTTAATGATATGGTGGTAGTCCCTTGTAATACAGTACACGGATGATATATCTCATATGGGACGTTACCTGCTCTCGAAAATATAAGCACATTGTTGAATCTTATTAAATCATTTTGTTCCTCTATATATGCCTGTTTATTAGAAAATATATTTTAATACAAAAGGAAAATAATGTATAGATATTTGTGTGTTAGTAGACTTTTTGAGAGAAATAAAAGAGATAAAAGAGTAGATATAATAAATTGTATGTTGTAATAAGAAAAAAATAAAGAAAAATAAAAAATAGCATTCAGGTATTTATATGGTACAAGTATCCACGTATCATTATTTAATAAAAAAACATACTAAAAATAGAGAAATTACTATATGTAAAAAAAGATATAATAATTGTATTTAAAAATTTATATTAAAAATGTGAAAAATCACATCCGAAACGTGAAACTAGAAAAAATATAATTCGTGCTATTGATAGAAAAGGTTTTTCTTCTTTTCTTTCCCTTCCTTGTTACACCACTTCTATATTTACTCTAACAATTTTACCTTTTCTTTTTTCCTTGGGTGATTGTTTCTAGATAATTCGTAAGATTATGTGAAAAATGTCGTACAAATACTATTACTCATTGCTGAAACTAATCAAAGTCCCAAGATTGGATGTCTTGTTAGTATATGAGGCTTCTCATGCTTGAAAAAGTAATTTACAAGTTCAACTTCGACACGCAAGTAGAGAGAGAGAGAGAGAGAGAGAGAGAAAAAGGGTTAATTTGCATGTGAAAGCCTGAGCCAACAAACATTCACGTTGAACCCTTCTTTCCATTGGTCTCTTGGTCCAAATTATGATTCCAATTATGAATTATCTCACAACGTCCTATACAAGTGAACTAACTGGTTATTCTCTCAATCCAAGATTAACAGCTGTATATTAGAACTTGCCATATTTGAGTGCAAAGATGAGTTTGAGTTACATGAACAAGTATAAAATACGTTACGTTATGTTTAGTACATAATATAAAATTGAAGAGTCAAATGTGGACGTAGAAACTACACAACTGCGTGCATTGCCAACCTATCACACGTCTTGGCGGTGTTTGACCACCGCCTATTACTTATATTTAAACCTCTACAACACTTACCCTAACTTGCCCTTCATTTTTTCACTTCATTGCTCAATTAATATATTATAATGCTGCAAATATCTTTGGCTAAACTTGTAATTTACATATGATTGACACGGGAAGAAGTGCTTTCTAGTTAACTTAATTTCTTCTTTGTACATCAACACAATATTAATTTATTATTATTAAGTCATACTTTACAAGAAGGACATGTGCGTCTAGCTATTCTACATTAGGCAAGCAACTTCAAATCTCACAGGCCATTATAAATAAGAAATTTTAGGCTCATTCTCTTAAACCCCTTGCTTCATTGTGCTGCAGCTTAGTTTTCTTCCTCTTCATTATACGCATCAAAAGACAGCAAATATATAATCTCTTTTTTGTTGATTTGTCAGCATTCTATCTTCCAAATGGGGGGTACCTCACCTTGTGCTTCTTGCAAGTTGTTGAGACGCCGTTGCTCTAAGGAATGCATCTTTGCTCCTTACTTTCCTTCTGATGACCCTCGCAAGTTTGCCATTGTGCATAAGGTTTTTGGTGCAAGCAATGTCAGTAAAATGCTGCTGGTATCCCTAATTCCTTACCCTTCTATCTTTCTCTCTCTCAGTTTTTGTTTTTTTTTTTATTTATTTACAATTGTAATTAAGAATTTTTGCTTTTTGATAGGATACTTATATATCTCAATATATACACTTCAGTCTTTGAATCGATTATGAGACTAATCCTTCTTTTTTTTCAACTCTTATAATTAGTTTTCTAGATAGGTTTGTAAGGTAAAAGAAATTATTCAAATAAACAGTTGGAATGTGTATAAAATTGTGTAAGTTATATTATACATTCGTCTCCAAAATTAATTGAAATCACTTGTATGTTCCTGTTAATTTTTAGTCTGTCTTGCAGTCCTTTCCATTCAAAAGTGATATTGATATCTAATTAAAAAAATAGCATTCTCTTTTCTGATTGTTAATTATTTTTATTCATGTATCACTTTTAATTGGAGAAACAGGAAAGAAACCTGACATGGGGACATGTAATTAATTTGACTTCGTCTAAATATAATCTTTTCCCACAAACTGTTGATTTGAATCTGTAATAGGTAATGCGGACAGGTAATTTGGTTCCATCTAAAAAGTATATTCACATAAAAATTTCTTTATAGTTAATTGTTTACTAGCATCCTTCTAGTGTTCATGGTTCACTATAAGAAATTTGAATTCTATTGACAAAATCTGCAACTAAATCCTGTTTGTTGGTAAAAATGTCCATGAGTATATGTTGTTTTTCTTGTAGTGGATATGAATATGGTTCACTGAACAAAGTGTTATTCTTGTGTGTGTGCAGGAGCTTCCAGTTCATCAAAGAGCAGATGCTGTGGGCAGTTTAGTTTATGAGGCAAATGCAAGAGTGAGAGATCCCGTATATGGATGTGTTGGAGCCATATCATACCTACAAAGCCAGGTTTCACAATTGCAAATGCAGCTTGCAGTGGCTCAGGCAGAGATTCTATGCATCCAGATGCAGCAACAAGAGCCTGCCTTAGCCACACAAGTAGACCAAGATGACAAATCAATGCTCCTATCTGTAAACAATAACTATGAAATCCTTCCTCAGTATCTTAACTTTCCTTCATCTTCTTCCTCATCTTCCAATGTATTCCAAGACCCTGAGCCTCTTAAAAGAGAGTCTTTTTGGACTTAAATTTACCAATCTTCAATGAATTTAAACTATTTCAAAATATTTAATTATTTCACTCATTATGTTAGTCTAGTCAGAATATATCTTTTGTCTCTAAGTGCATCCTTGTTTTCTTATTCTATTTGTTCACACAAGCAGGTAGAAATTATAGGGGAGAATAAAAACAAACAGAACATTAAGTTCGATGATAGGAAAAGGGGATGAAACTTATACTATTAATAAAACTGAAAGTGTATTTATACTGTTATTTTATAATACGAAGTGATAGAATGAGAAGGAGGAAAATGTGATAAAATAATATTCATGAGATGGACGTGAGAAAATTATATAAATAAGAAAAGTTTTAATAAAAACAAAAGGAAGCAGAATGTACGGGTCAAATCATGCATGTGCAATTTGTCGTACAGTTGAAGGCTTAATTATAACAACTTTGTATTGATCGAAGTTGCATGTAAGACTTTATTTAATAAGTTATAATCATATGAAAAAGTTAGACTCAATTGAATAAAACTTTGAATTTGTAACTTTTGAATTATGAGGTTGTTAACTTTTTAGTATGAATTTATGACTTCTAAAGTAAAGTTTGTACCGCAGTACTTTATTCTCTAGCAAGTAGTAGCCAAGTAAACCTCTTTGCTATCTAATTTTAAAGAAATATTCCTTTAACATTATTTAAAATCGTTATGTTCACATTGATGCATTGACAACAGATTGTGTAAGTTTTTTTTTTTTTTCCTCTCAATCCATACACCTTTAAATTAATAATACTTGACCTGTCATTCTAGTTTTAGGGATGGAATCTTATCCCGCCTGAGAAAAAATGATATTAAAATCTGTACCATGTTCGTCTAATCTTGTACTGATAATGTATTTTAAATAAATTTATAAATTTAATCACAATGTTTAAATTAATAGGCTACTATCTCATATAATTTCAAAAGCAAAGTTCGTTGAGACAGATTGAAATAATTCTGATATGAGAAAAAGATTATTCTCATTAATTGTTGTCTAATGAATGAGCTACACCTTAACATATATTTGAACAAGAAAGTACTAGGAGGTAGATTTGACGTCTAACAGTGTAATTTATCAACAAATGATCATAACTAAAACAAACTAGCATCTAATTATCACACTCTAACCACCCTGCACATTCACGTCTGAACTTTGAGATGTTGCATGACTCTTGCTGCTCATCAGCTGAAATCACTTGCAAGTTGAGGCATATATGTCAAGTAGACTTGAAAAAAAAATAAAAAATAAAAATAAATTGAGCTTCTTTCATAATTTAAAATTAATATATATATATATATATATATATATATTAAAAAAAATTAAATAAGTTCTTTTTATAAAAATTAAGTGTATAAGTTGATTTTATCTCATAAAAAAAGTTTGATTCATTTTAAAGTCTAGGATGTATTAAAAAATGTGTTAAAAAGTAAGCTGTTAATATTTTTTATTTTTCATTTTATAAATGTTTATAGAGTAGTTTAAAAAAACAAAAAAACCTTAATTATCATGAACCGCAAAAGGGTGTAAAGCTTTAGTGGAAAGGTTAGCCATATGTAAGAATGAAATTAAAAGATGGGGAAGAGATGAAATGTCCTTGTTGCAGATTACAGCGAACAAAATGGCAATCAGCCTCTAAATATTTATTTAGTACATATATGAATGATAAACAGTTATTAAGTAACTAGAAAAAGGTTTGTGAAGTGAGAATAAGTTTCTGAAGATCGTGACATAGAAATTGCATCCATTGGAGTTCACATGCTAGAGAGATTAGATGATCTAGATACACAATATGAATATATATGATTTTTATTAATTATAGCTTAATTGACTAAATATGATGCTTAATTAAGGTTACAGAGTGGGAACATATCGACTCAAAATTCACAATCATCCTGTCATGTACTATTATTTTATATATTGACGTGTACGTGTCCTGTTCCACTATACAACAGGTTCTAAACCTATCATGTTTGGAGTGAGCACATGGGTGTTTATAAAATTGAATTAGTTTTTTTACAATTATAATTTAAGGAGTGAGAGTGAGGGCACTATCCTAATCTTAATCTTAAGATAAGAAAAGCCTTTAAACTTTAAGAAAATACAGAAAAACTTGCATTTATGTCATCTCAAAGATATGATCATATGAGTAAGAATTAGAACTTTCAACATATGAAAGTTAAAACAACGGTCAAACATGTGTATATATCAAAATGTGTACTTCATTTGCGATTCATTTATCTCATGTGAAGTCTATCACTTGGTTTTATTTTTTTTTGTTTTATTTTGTTACTAGAGATAAGAAAAAGAAAAGAAACCAACAAAAAGAAAGTAGCTTCTGACATCACTTTGTTTCCGAATCATAGCTCTATGTAATTTCTTAGCCTTTGAAGAATGTTTGATTGAAGTGAAAATGGGAATGGGAAAAAAGTGAGGGATAGGAATAAAATTCGTGAATAGACTTCAACTGATATGCATTTCTCCATGGCCATGTAACATTTGCTTGTTGTCAATTACACAACTCGATACAAGACTTTTGGATCGCAAGGCTTAATCACTATACAGCTGATTTTGAATGTTTCTTATGATCGTACGTAGATTCAATTTACAACCAAGAAATTTCGCGTTCTGAAAGGAAACACCTGAGAAGTCTGCAAGAGGGAGGCGTACTTAAAGTGGATCGCATTATTTGACTTTTTCACGTGAATAATAATGAAAAAAATTGACATAGATGATACTAGTGTGATGTGTTTCAATTTTTTAATTTTTAACTATTTTGTTGTTAACAAAATTTTTTGCAACACACATAATAAAAATATTTAAGAAAATAACAAAATTAAGATTTCCCGATAATGTAAACCAATTAATAACGATATTTAAGAAAGACTTTTGTTGTTAACAAAAAAATTTGCAACACACATGATAAAAATATTAAAGAAAATAACAAAATTAAGAAAATAATGAAATGCATTAATAATAAAAATTAAAAGAAAAAGAAATAAACTCCTAAGTAACTGATTTCTCATAGTGAAAACTAAAGAAAAGAAGAAAAAAAATGTGACTGAGAAATTGATTGGGAGTAAACCGATTCCTCAATAGGAAGTGAAATTTATCATCAGGAAAGTAATTCCACACTAGTATCGTTTATCTCTTTTTTTTTTTTTTATATTATTGATGTGAAAAAGTTCACATTATTTGTTTATTTATTTTGGTATTTTTCTGTCAAAGAGTGTTTCTCTTAATATTAATTTTTGTAATTATTGTTATCCTTGTACATACATAGAGTGCTTAGATCACAAAGGATTGGTACACTGTTTTGAAAAATATGTCCTACTAACAAAATTAAAAACACACCTTCAGGAATTAATACACGAATCTGAAAAAGAAATGATAACAATCCATGTTGAACTAAAATTAATGCAATCTCTCACTTTTTTCTTAAATGTGGGTTTTAATTTTTTTTATGTCATTTTTCCTATTTGATAGACAATCTTTTTAGAAATATTTCTTAGCGTTTAAGGATTAATCGAATAGGTGCAAAATAAAATTACTTGCAGTTCAAACATAGCATAGACATCCTACTTGAATAATTTGATAGTAGTAGAAATATCTTTCTATTTTATCACTTTTTTTTTACATAAACACAAGAAAATATAGAAGCTATACATCCTTTTTAAGAGAAAATATATGGGTGTAAGACGTAAAAATAAACAAAGTCTCTCAATTAATCAAATATGGAAGCTATCCTCTTTAGAACAATCAGTAGACAGTGTTCTATATATGATAATAATAATTTATCATTTTTATTTAGATAAAATAATTTTTTGATTTGTTAAATTTGACTTTATTTTTTTCTGATTCATATAATTTTTTTCGTTAGTTAGTCTTTGATGTTAGTACTTCAATCTTTATAATTTTATTTTATTTTACAATAGTTAAGGTAGATAAGGGATTCATATAATTTATAATAAACAAATGCATAATAATCAATAAAATTACTGATTAAGTATTGGACGGAAAGAATTCATTTTCTATTATTTTTATTATTATTTTCATCCTTATCTTTTCATCATTCATATTCGTGCTTATATTTAATAGTAATAACATTCATTAATTTTGCACATCCCCTTTAATATCTGTATGAACACCTTCTCAAATTCTTTGTTTTCCTCCTTTGCCTCTGGCTTTAGAATCTAGGGGGTGTTCACGAATTGGTTTTGTTTCGATTTGAGAAAAAAAATTAAATTTAAATTAAATAATTTTAATTGATTTGATTCAAATTTTTAAATTTTTTTTATCTAATCTGAATCAAACTAACTTAATGTTTAATGTGTTGGTTCGGTTCAAAGCATTAGATATTTGATATAAAAAATAAAATAAAAAAAATATTTTAAAAAATAAATAAAAATAACATATTTTTATCTCAAAAATATTTAAGTGTAATTAATTTACATCAAAACTAATTAGTAATATAAATTATAAAAAATAACACATGATTAATTGA
>JAMLFT010001844.1:0-28428 GCA_026544285.1 Pachyrhizus erosus | reverse complement strand
ATGTGATTTGAAATACAAAATACAAGAAAGTGCGATGAGATACATTCAATCCCAATTCTCATCATTGAAATTTTATACATCAACTCTTGGTTAACTCATATTTTGTTTATTTTAAAATTATTTTAAAAACCCTCATTCCCAATTTAAATTAAACTATTGTTCAGTTGGCTTAAGACTCAGAGAGCTTGAAATCATAAGAAAATTTACAAAAAATGTTCCCTGTGGATACGACATTCGTACCTGAAAAGATACTATATTACAATTGAATCGGTACACTTGTCGAATCAAAGAAAAATAATCTAACATATATAGAGTTTTATTTGTTGAAATAATGATATAGTTTGCATTTCATTGTATTGCAGGTTCTCTTCCAACAAACTTGATGCATAACTAAGCGAAGGTAACAATTCTAATTACTAAGTTCATTTCAAGTGTCATTGATGAGGCCACAAACCATCAATATCACATTTTCATTTCCTTTGTTTATGTAGGAGACCATCCATTGGAAGACGATCTGGACATTGTAAAAATAGAGCAAGAAATGGAGAATAGGAAGCAAGGTAGAAGTGAGGAACAGAATTGGGTGCATGATGCATCTGTGGATTATAAAGGCAGACTTCCTTTCCGTGCTTCCACGGGTGTATGGAAAGCTTCTATTTTTGTTCTTAGTAAGAAATTTATAGTAGTTTTATGCATCAATCATCATTTATTTCCATTTTCCAGTGTGCAAACAAAGTAAAAAACGTAAAATTAAGCAATGGTTCTTAGCTATTTTTATCCTTCATTCTCATTAAAAATTATTAAAATGTGTTCAAGCATGTCAAATAACAACTACCAACTCTAAAGATTTAAATTATTAATGGCTATTGGCTAATCATATGCTTCAAACAATTCAAAGGAAAAGTATGAATATGATGGAAGAATGCCCCATATTGAGTATTGATAGTGACTAGAATAAAATTGTCTATAAAAAAATACTTGGAAGAAAAAAAAAATTCATCAACTAGGTTTTAGTAAAAAAAAATAGGTGTTCATACAATGTCAGAGTAGGCCGTGGAAACTGCCAAATGAACTTCAAATTAAAGGTGCATTCCATTCCAAAACTAGAGAAAATCAAATTTCCCTCTTTACAACTTGGTACTTCCCACAATTTTAGCAAAATTAAACTGTCTTGTTATATATTGGTGTTAGGGAGTAGTAAAAAAATAAATTGTTTAACAAAATGTGTTTAATTAACATGAGCTTAACTTGATGATTCTGATTCAATATGGAGCAGTAAATGAATTTAGTGAAAGGTTGAGCCACTTTGCAATGTTCTCTAATCTTATCACGTACCTGACTCAAGTGATCCATCAGGACCTCAGTACAGCTACCAAGAATGTAAACTACTGGGTAGGAACAACAACCCTGATGCCTCTGGTTGGGGGATTTGTTGCTGATGCCTACACAGGTCGATTTCGTATGATCATATTTTCTTCCCTCGTATACTTAATGGTAAATCCTTTTTCTTTTTTATCAATGTACAACATGTTTTTATTATAACTTAGTAATGAGTGCTTCTACACTTGATATATTCTGTCTTTGATCAATTTGAGGCTCCTTACTCCTTAGTCTTTTCAATAAATTTCAATTTATTTGTTTACACAAAATACAAACTCTCATATATTGTTTCCATGAAAAGTAAGCCTCATTTCTTGTTGTGAAACCAGGGATTAAGTCTCTTGACCATGTCTCAATTCATCCCAAGTCTAAAGCCATCCAGCAATAATCAGCCTAGGGTGGTTCATGAAGTGGTTTTCTTCATTGCCATTTACTGTATCTCCGTGGGTTCTGGGGGACACAAACCATGTTTGGAAAGCTTTGGAGCTGATCAATTTGACGATGATCACAGGGAAGAATCGAAGAAGAAGATGTCTTTCTTCAACTGGTGGAGCTTTACTGTGTGCTTGGCAATGTTCCTTGGTGCAACAGTGGTTGTTTATGTTCAAGACTTTGTCAGTTGGGGAGTTTCTAGTCTTATCCTCACTGTTCTCGTGGCTCTCACTACCATAGTTTTCTATGCAGGGAGGCCATTTTATAGGTACAAGCAGTCGGCAGGAAACCCTTTTAGGCCAATTTTACAGGTTTTATTTGCAGCAATAAGGAAAAGGAATTTGTCTTGTCCTTCAAATCCTGCTCTCTTGTATGAAGTCCCAAAGTCAGAGAAGTCCCAAGGAAGGCTTCTGAGCCATACTAACAGGCTCAGGTATCATACATGGAATTTGTCAAATTGGACTAATAATTTTTAGGTTAACTTAACTTGTATGTACCTTATATTTGAGAATTTTTAATTAGATGTTCAATTTTTAAATTTTTTTTTTTAAGTTCTTGCTCTTATAAAATTTTTGTAATTAAGTCTTTAGGATTTTAAAAATTGTTAAAAATTAATTTTTTTTCTATAATTTCGAGTCACCATAAATTAATTTTAAAGATCTAATTACAAAATTTTATAAAATTAAAGATTTAATTATAATTTTTTAATTTATAAATTTAATTAAAAAAATTAAATAATCCTAGGACATACTGATTAATTTAACTTAATTTTTTTAAGACAAAATTTTAATGCAATTGTTTAGATATTTCTTATCATTTTTCAATCAGAATTAAAGTTTTAACTTAATCATTCACGTAATGGTTTTATATTAATAGTCAATATAATTTATCAAGATGAAAGCTTATTTATAATTAGAAAAAAAAATAGGTAAAAAAATTTATATAAATTTTGTCCTATTTTTATTGTTAGAATTCAATGAAATGTTTATATATTTTAAATGATGGTTAATTGAGCAAGAAGGATAGAACCAACCTGGTACCTACTACAGTTCATTGAAATTATTACTCCATGAATTCATTGAATAGGTTTCTAGACAAGGCTGCAATAGTTGAAGAGAAACATGTTGAGCAGAAAGATAACGCATGGAGATTAGCAACAGTGACAAGAGTGGAGGAGACAAAACTTGTTCTAAATGTAGTTCCCATATGGCTAACTTCATTAACAGCAGGAGTAAGCTGGGCACAAGCCTCGACACTTTTTGTCAAACAAGCATCTGCTATGAACTTAAAGATAAGCGACAGTTTCACGCTGCCACCAGGTTCCATTGTTTCTGTTGCAGCAATTGGTGTCTTAATATCTCTCGTAATATACGATATGATTATTGTTCCAATTCTGAGGAAAGTCACAGGTAATGAAAGAGGCATCAGCATCCTAAGGAGAATAGGCATTGGCTTGACATTCTCGGTCCTAGTCATGGTAGTTGCTGCCTTAGTTGAATCAAAAAGACTGAGAATGGTTGGACAAAGGACTATGAATGTGTCCTGGTTGATACCCCAATACCTGATACTCGGCATTGGAATTTCATTTTCTCTTGTTGGGTTGCAAGAGTATTTCTATGACCAAGTTCCTGACTCAATGAGAAGCTTGGGAATGGGTTTATATCTTAGTGTAACTGGAGTGGGAAACTTCTTAAGCAGCTTTCTAATCACGATCGTGGACCATGTCACAGAGAAAACTGGCAAGAGTTGGATTGGGAAGGATATAAATTCAAGTCGTTTGGATAGGTTTTATTGGATGTTGGCCATCATCAATGCTTTGGATTTGTGTGCCTTTCTCTTCTTGACAAAGAGGTACACTTACAAGACCGTAAAGAAGAGAACTATGGATACTGATGGTTGTGATAGGGTGGAGACGATGGCATAATGAAGGTTACTTTCAATTTTAGAAAATTTCTTTTTGAAGACTGCAATTTTAGCATTCTTTGTAAAATTAACTAGTCAAGTATTTTGTAGATTTAGAAGAGTTACCTGAGGAATATAAACAACTTGTGTTTAATTTGGGTATCCATTGTATGATTATTTGTTTCAAAACTTGACTTGATTCTTGTTATTATAGCATTGCTTGTATTGTATACACATGATTGAGGCATTTATTTCTTTCAATAATTTAGTCAATGTCAAGACTAGCCACCTTTTACATATATCCTTATAAAACCTTAATCGCTTTGTCACTGCGCTTAACTCTACCACCTCGTAACCACAACAGTGCGCCTCGACCTTGAGTTTCTAAGGAGGAGCGCTCGGATCTGCAAAAGTTCTTGGAAAGGTTTACCCTAACTAACCCCCACTTTTACTCACCCAAATCTAATTCAACTCGAATCCAGCCAAATTCGAAGACTAAACAAGCAGTGACGAGCCTTATTTTGGCAATCTTCGATTTTCAGCGGATTAGACATTTTTGGCTCGAACCGGCCCAATGTCCATCCCCAAGATTTTTCCTTTAAGAAAAAAAAAAGGAGAGTAGAGATTCTATTTCATGAATTGCATGGAAAAAGGGTGAAGATATTAATAGATGAAACCCGCATATGCACATGCACAATCGTTCTTACTAACGAATAAATATTGAATTTACAAGGGCGCGTGTTTAGTTTTACAGTTTACACAATTCAATTCAAATTAAATAAAGGAGAAAGAATTTTAATAGTTAAAAAAATATTGATATGAAAGAATTAAGTTGAGAATCAAATTAAAATAAAAGCAACTAATTAAATTGAAAAAAATTAAAATAGAAGAAAATTTTTAGAATTAAGATTTTCACATCAAAACTTTTCTAATTTTTTTATTTTAACATTCTTGTAATTCTCTTACAAGGTAAATTGATCTAAGATAAGTTTTATATTCTTTTTAGATATATATGTATGTATTTAATAGAATAAATATCTACTTTCTTTGTAGTTATGTTCAATTACATTCTTTATGTTTCTAGCTAATTTATTTTATTTTCTTAGGATTAAATCTAGTGTCATATATTAAAACCTAAGTTCTTTTATAGGTCCAACATGTAATGTTCACAATTTTGCATTTTCTTAATTATTTTAAATATGAAGTCTTTCTTGAACATGTCATGGTCATAGTGTCTACCACGATCTTTCCATAATTGACTCTAGTTATAATTTTTGGTCTCCTATAGTTTGTCACATCCATGACAATTACAATAGATACTTTGTGACACTCTCTAGCTACGAAATTTATTATTTATCTTAACTCTTCTTTCAACGTAGTTGTTTGTAGTCCTTCTTTTGTCCAAGCTTTAACAAAGTCTCAATTGTTTCTTTTAAATCAAAGTCACTTTAAACATAAAACCTCAAGCATCCATGACAATCTCCACAAGTAACTTACTTTCTTAAGAACCAAAATCATAAATCAATCCTCAAAAAATCCAAAGTGATGAAAATTAAAGAAAATAAACATGCAATTAATCCTAATTAACACAAAATGATGAAAAATAATAAGAATAAGTACATAGATATAAGATTATAGCATGTGATTGTAATATAGTGGTAATATTTAGAAGGTTAAATACTAACTTGAATTCGCATTCATCTCCATGAGTGTGGCTTGGTGAGAGAAACCCTTGGTACTAGTTAAGAGCTTTCTACCCATTTCTTAAGTAATTGTTTAAGAAATTCTTTTTGTGTAAATTTGCTTAATAATAGAATAGGAAATTTAAAATCCCCTAATAGTAGGTAGAGACTTCTCAATGGGCTATTAACTAGTAATTGACCCAATCCATCACAAAGCCAATCTTATTATTAAGGTGGAAATATACTAGGTCAAACTAGACTTTATGTGAATAAGTCTAATCTATTATTAAAAATTAAGGTAGAACCTAACTTATTAGTCTATCAAAAGTTTTTTTTAAGCTTGATTTGGTCTTTTTAAAAGTTTAGTCTGACCTATTAGCCTATTTAAAAGTCTATTTTATTAAAAATGATAAAAAAATTATTTTTTTATTTAATTTAGATGTCTATGTTATAAATATATAAGTTATGAAACAAATTTAATAAGTTAAGAAAATAAAACTTATTTTAATAATAATAAATATTAAATATTTATTATATGAGATTATTAACTTATTAAGATACTAAATATAAAAATATAAATAGATATTAATTTTTTATTATATTTAAATGAATAAACAAGTCACCTATCAAACATAATAAGTTTTTTATAAGTTCAAGTTTAGCCAATTAACTAAATATTTTTTAAAGAGCTTAAATTTTTTTTTTTTATTAAATAGACAAAGTCAAGACAGACCATACAAGACTTTAAAAAGACTAGGTCATAGGCCCAGTCAACAATCTACCATATTCTCATCCCTACTTATTATAATCATATTCAAGTATTCATAATGTAGGCATGACAATTATCATATATTTAATTGTCAATTGATGATATAAAAATTATTATTATTATTTATTGATATTAATCTATAATAATTATTTTAATACAAAATACATGCTAAACTACATGAATTAATAATGTTATGTTTCATATGCCTTTATTTTTTCCAAAAGGTTAAAAATAATGCATAATTACACTTTTAGTCTCACAAGTATTATAATTATGTAATTCAAATCTATCATATTTTAATTGTGTCAATTATGTCCCTTAAGTATAACAAATGTATAATTTTAGTCCTCAAATTTCAATTTTGGAATTTTTGTCTCTTAAGTTTTATAATCGTATGATTTTAATTTTCAAAATATTACAATTCTATAATTTTAGTCTCTCAAATTTCATAATTATAAAATTAAAATTAATTTTTAATATTAAAATTATATAATTGTAATATTTAGGAAGCTAAAATCCCACAACTATAATATCTTAGTACTAAAATCACACAATTATAATATTTAGAGGATTAAAATTACATAATTAAAATTAGAGAAATTATAATCACACATTTACAATATCTAATAGAATCAATTGACACAATTAAAATTTTATGGACTAAAATCGTACAATTATACTACCTAAAGGACTACAAGTATAATTAAGTCTAAAAAATAATTTGAACCTTTTTCATTATTTTTTCTATTCAATTTGTTAAATAAAAAATATTTTTTTTAAATCATTAGATATATTTATTTTAAAAAAATAAATTTAATTTTTTGTCTTAACTAATTTTTCTAAAAAATAATAAAATTTTTATTTTAGTTTTAATAAAAAAATATTCATTTTAATTCTACAATTTTTTTAAAACGGTATGTTTTATAATTAACCTTTAAAAAGTTACAAAATTTATATATTTTTATTTTTTTAATCAGCGATGAAGCTATGTTAGGTTGTTAAACGTAGGAGTTAAAATTAAGAAAAATTCTATAGGAATTGAAATAAAAATGTCTACCAACAAGTTGTTAAATTATAATTAAGTTCAGTCCTCTTAAATATTTGACTAATCAAATTTTTTAATAAAAATTAGTTATTAAAAAAAATAAATATTCTCATTAATGTCTTGATAACAAAAAAAATCATATTTTTAATACTAAAATATAATTAAATTATGATTTTTTTTATCAATGAAATTGAATTAATTACAGCTATTAGTTTAGTGCTATTTTTAGCGACTTGTCCCAACAAATAATTATGGGATCATCTTGATATGATAGTATTTATCCTAAAAAATATCAACACGAGAGAACTTATGCTTTTGTAGGTTTGTATGACTTTAATACAAGGTGTTATCTTCATATTCTTCTCCCTACCCTTCCTTTCAAAATAGTATCTGAAAGATAAGACAATGACTTCAAATTCTTATTCTCTATGCTCAAATAAATGATTCTACGTAGCCTGTCCTGATGCATCCAGATGCATTGACTCAAACAAACTTGTAGTAGAAGAATTTTAGTTAGTGGAGTACAGGCAATTTTAAAGGATAAAAGTTAAGCAGTTTAAGTACTTTTCAATTTATTTTATAATTAAAATTAATTTTTCATCTTCATAATTCAGGAGTAAAGGTTAATATTAATTATTAAGGCAAAAAATTTATTTTATTAAAAGTAATATAAAAGAACACTTAAAAACAGTACACCTAAGTTTTTTTTTTCTTTTTCAAATTACTTTCTTAAGATTGATTTACATGCTTATGTATCTTCTTTTTTTTATTTGCAACTTTTAAAATGGAGATAGGATATTTTAGAGATTAGAACACAAAATTGTAATTATCAATTACAAAATCAATCATAAATCTATATATATATATATATATATAGATAATTCATGTACAGTACACAAAAATAGTTGCTACTTATAACTATATAATTTAGGGAAAAAATTTAGATATAATATCGAGTATTATTTTTTAATCAAATTTAAAATTTTATTTCGATATTATATAATAATATTTAATAATTTTTTATTTTATATATTATTAAAATAAAACTTTAAATTTAATTAAAGAATAACACCAACAATACATGTAATACTATATCTAACTTTTTTCTTATAATTTACCTTCCAAAATCTCCGTTTTATAGAAGCGAAATTCCTTTTATTCTTTAGGTTAATTATTGATACGTGATGCAGGAAATTAATGAGTACGAATTCAGTAATTTATGGAAACAAAATAAAAGCTTTTTCCTTTTTTATGTTTGGTGGTGAAAGTTTTTCTTTTCTTGTAGCATATATATATATATATATATATATATATATATATATATATATATATACGTGTGTGTAAAAGACATCTGAATTTTTGGACTTAAGGGTTATGTGTTTTAAGATTAGATCCTATATGGTACAAGATGAAGTGTTTCGAAATTATGAAAAGAATATAATTCAAATTTGGAAGAAGAAGATAAGGTGCACATATATTGTTAGGAAGAAAGAAACCGTCAAGCCACTATATTTAAAATCAAAAAGGTGCAAATGTGGCTGTGCATGCAATTGAAGTTGTGAAGTTATTACTTATTACTTGCTTTAGTTGTTTGATTCTTCACAATTTACAAAGCCACATAGATGTTTGATTTTCTGCCTGTGTAGAGAGATATGCATGGCGGCCGTTCATAGAAATCACAAGTTAGTCCAACTGTCTTCTCGTGTATAATTTAGTGTATGTGTGAGGACAAGAGTTCAATAAAATGAATTTTAAATGTTTTTTATTTTATAAATTTTAATTTATTTTATTTATAAAAATATATTTTAAAGTATTTATAATTTTAATTTTTAATTAATTTTAAAGAATTGTAATTTATTCTTATAAAAAATTATTTTAATTATATTTTTATTTTAATTATTATATTTTTTTATATATTATATTTTTTTACTATTTATCTTATACTATATCTTTAAATATTATCAATTAAATTTAAAATAAAATAAAAATAATATAATTTTAAATATACATCATACTTTCATTAAATTAATTAGTATAATAATTAAAATATCTTCAAATATAATATTAAATATAATAAAAAATAATATAAATAAAATAATTGTTAAAATAAATAATTTAATATTAAAAAATAATAAAAATAAAATGAACCTATTATCTAACAATATCAATATTTTAAAGTATAAATTAAAATTAAAAATAAATAAATATTATAAATGATATAATAATCAAAATAAATACTATAATATAAAATATCCAAAATTTAATAATAAAATAAATAAAATAAAATAAAATAAATTTATTATTTATCATTTATCATTGTTAATATCTTATATAATAAAAAGATAAAAAATAAGAAAATAGTATCTTATGCAAATAATAATAATAATCTACTTCATGAATGAAAAAAATATATATAATAAAATTTTACTTTATATAAAAAAGATAAAAAAATTTAATAAATATGTGAAGATAAAAATAAAATAAATATAAAAAGCTAGAAATAGTGTTTAATAAATATTACTTGAACTAGCGTTTCAAAAAATACTATTAAAGAAAATTTGTTTATCAAACAATAAAATTGTAAGTTGTACCGAACATAACTCACACATTAAAAACAAACTATTGAAATGTGTTTAAGCATATTAAATAATAAGTAACAACTCTTGGTAGCTTTAGATTATTATTGGCTAGAAGGTGTTTTTGAACCAGTTTTAAGTAAAAAATTTATCTGATTCAAGGATTAAAAAATCATATATAGTTTGGTTCAGTTTAAATTATTTGATTTAAAAAATGCTATTCAATCTTATCCAATAAAATGAAGTTTAGATTGAATTGGATACTTCTTTTTTACCAACCCATCTTTATCAACATTTTAATTTTCTATCACTTTCTAAATATTGAACATTATTTTTAAAATAAATATAGAAAAGAAGTATGGGAATCAATTGATTAATTATCCTATAATATAGTTCCTATTTTCTACGGTGACAAGAATATATATTTTCAAAATAAAAATCAAGGAGAACAAAAAGTATAATATATCGTTTTGTTATAATAGTTGGATACATGAAAAAAAAAACACAATAAAAATATATGTGAAATACCAAAAAGCATAATAAACGGATGCATAATAAAACATACGAATGCATAACAGCATGTGTATTAAAAAATATTAATTGAGTTTTTCAAACACTAAAGGAAAACTGACCCAATCAATCTGTTATGGGGAAAAATATCCAAAAGAAGTAAAAAATAAAAATTTTCATTAATTTTTTTATTTTTAAATTAATTTGCAGTTTTTTTTAGATTGAATTGGATTGGATCAGAATACTCATTAGCTAGTCGGCACACAAATAACTAAGGTTCAAATTTAACAACCTGTTTTTAGAAATCATTAGAATTATGTAATAATGTGTTTAATTTATATGAGCATAAAGGTGATTCTATTTCAATTTGGAGCAGCCATTGAATTTAGTGAAAGGATATCCCAATTTGGGATATCCAGTAATCTTATCACGCACTTGACTAAGGTGATGCGTGAAGACCTCAAAACAGAAACCCAGAAAATGTAAGCAACTGAAAAGGAGAAACTACCTTGATACCTCTAATTGGCGGTGTGGTTGCTGATGCCTACACAGTAGATTTCGTTATGGTCATATTTTCTTTCCTCGTTTACTTGATGGTGTGTGTGTATATATATATATATTCAATGTACTAAATATTTTCTTTCATGCAACTCAATACTCATTTTACGTTTCATATCCTGTCTTTGATTGATTTGACATATTTCAGGCTGGATAAAATTTCGATTTCCTGTTTATATTATTGCCATGAAAAAATAAGTCTCATTTCTAGTTTAATACTAGGGTTTTTCACCATATCTCAATGCATTCCAAATCTAAAACCGTGCAACAATGAGAGATGTCATCAACCAAGAAAGGTTCATGAAGTGGTTTTCTATCTTGCCCTTTACTGTATCGCCTTGGGAACTGGAGGATTCAAACCGTGCTTAGAAAGCTTTGGAGCTGATCACTTTGATGATGACGACCACTTTGAAGAACGAAAGAAGATGTCTTTCGTCAACTGGTTGACCTTTGCACTGTTTGTTGCACTGCTACTTGGGGCAACAGTGATTGTTTATGTTCAGGACTTCGTCAGCTGGGGAGTTGCTTATGTCATCCTCACTATTTTCATGGCTCTCATATGTAGGGAAGCCTTTTTACAGGTAGAGGAGGCCAGAGGGAAACGCTTTAATTCCAATTCTATAAGTCCTAATTGCTGCCATGAGGAAAAGAAATTTGACTTTACCTTCAAATCCTGCCTTGTTGTATGAAGTTTCAAAGTCAGAATTCCCAAGGAAGGCTTTTAAGCCATACTAGCAGGCTCAGGTATCAAATGTTCACCTTAATGATATTGTTAAGTTAGTTATATCATTCCTATAATTTCTGTTTTTGCCTTTTCTGTCATCATTAATCTTATGTTGTACAAGTGTAATTCCTCTTATAAATTTACCATAAACAAGATGTATAGATTTTAATTCTTTTGAGATTTCGTGCACAGATGTCATAAAATTTCATGGTATATATAATTTTCAAAATATAAAAAGACATTATAAATATTTCATTAAAGTATAAAATAATAAATAAAAAAACTATGTAAAGGATAAGAAAATCATAATTGATACCACTAACTTAATACTGTTGCATAATGTTGTGTTTTTATATAATAATTAATAGCGTCATGATCCTAATTTTTTTCTTGTAATGTTCATTAATATTTATTATACGTTTTAGCATGATTTAATATTGTAAGCATGAAAAATTAATTTTAAACTTATTAGATTTAGAAAAGAGGCACATATAGTAGCTAGCATGACGCATGGAAGTATATATATTAAATCGTCATAAACTTTCTATATCAAATCTAAAACCATTTATTAAGATAAATGTATAAAGATTTTACATTATTAATATTTTAGATATGACTTAAAGTAACTTTATAAAATTTAACAATATGATAATTTTTTATTGGATGGGGATGACAGTAAGAAATATTTCTGTGAAGCCAAATAAAAAGTATTAACTATTAACATTTTCTTTGTCATCTTATCATAGATTATTGGATTTTCTAAACTTCATATGTACGTAGTTCCACAAATTGAATTGTTAGGTTCTATGAATTTATTGGTTTTAGAGATAAACTTATAATTAATTACAAAAAATAAATTCCACACAAATTAATATATTGTCATTGATAAAGAAGAAGAAAATAATTATCAATATAGAAAAATAAAATATAATGATAAATCAAATATTGAAAAGAAATGAATAATATAAGGTTAAAGTTAAAAGATAAAACCAATATAATAATGTAAGTTAATATGATATTTTACTTTTATAATTAAACTCTAATATACTATAACATGATAAATTAATGTTTGAATCTTTATTAAAAGAGATATTTATATTTAATGTTTGATGGTGTCTTTAACAATAGTGTTTTAAAAAATATATTTATAAAACAAAAAGTTAAAAGTTAGAAATGAAGTATTAAGTAAATGTTTAAAATGAGATAAAGTAGTAAGAAGAGATAGAATTTTTTTTTTATAGTGATAGAAAATAAAATTATTTTAAAATTATAGATTAAAGAAAGAATAACACAAACAAAAATGTTAACATGACAAATAAATAGACTAAATTATTAATATGATAGTATAATAGTTTGTGTTTCAGAATAAATGATAGAGCGGAACCTACCTATTAAAATTCATTAAAATTAATACTAGTTAATTCAATCAATACATAGGTTTCTTGACAAGGCTGCTGTAGTCGAAGAGAAGTATATTGAGCACAGAGACACTCCCATATGGCTAACTTCATTAGTAGTTGGTGTATGTATAGTGCAAGGCTTGCACTCTTTGTCAAACAAGCAGCTGCTAAGAACTTAAAGATAAGCAATAGTTTCGAAATCCCCCTAGCTTCCATGGAGTCTGTTCCAGCTTTTGGCACCATAATATCTGTCCCAATATATGATAAGATTATTGCTCCAATTCTGAGGAAAGTCACAGGTAATGAGAGAGGCATCAGTATCCTTAGAAGGATTGGCATTGGCTTGACATTCTCATGGTTGTTGCTGCCTTAGTAGAAACAAAGAGATTAAGAATGGTTGGACATCAAGTCCTGACAGTAGGGGAAACTAGGCATGAGACTATGAGTGTGTTGTGGTTGATACCTCAATACTTAATCCTTGGCATCGGAGAATCATTTTCTCTAGTTGGTTTGCTAGAACATTTCTATGACCAAGTTCCTGACTCGATGAGAAGCTTAGGAATGGCTTTGTATCTTAGTATGCTTGGAACAGGATTCTTCTTAAGCAGCTTTCTAATCATCATTGTGGACCATGTCACAGGGAAGAATGGCAAAAGTTGGATTGCCAATATTGTAAACTCAAGCCGTCTAAATAGGTTTTATTGGATGTTGGCGATCATAAATGCTTTAAATTTGTGTCTGTTTCTATTCTTGAAAAAGAGGTGCACTTATATCACCGTAGTGAGGAAAACTACTGAAATTGATGATTGTACAGTGATGGGGTGGAGAAAATTGCATGATGAAAGCAACTAATGTGTACCTCATTTGCCATATTTTCTGCTTAATCAAATACTATGTAATGTGATATTTATTTACTAAAATTTGGATTGCTAACTTTACGTTGTGGTAAATTACTCAAAGTATGGCTAACTAAGCAATAACATAGATAAGTATAGACGACTTTTATTTTTTATATTAGCTAGAAAATACGTTTTGTTCAAAAAAATTCATATAAAAAAGGAAAATATTTACAATATTATTGTTTAAAGTTTAACGAAATTATACCCGATATTTGATCTTCTTATTAAGCCAAATCTTCTTTAATTTCTTACGTTTGTTATATATGTATTGATTTAAGAAAATTAGTTTTGAATTAAAAAGTAAACGATATCAAGTACAATTTGGTTAAAATCTAATAAGGATGTACAAGTGTAATATTTTTCTTTATTGATTTTAGGTATGCAAGAAGAAATTCTTACTGGTTTTGAAAGCCTTGACTTATATAAACACTATACTATATATAACAAAATAAGTATAAATTTTTAAAAACACTTATTTAACGTTAATCTAGATTAAAAATAATAAATAATAAAATTATATAAAAATATATTAAAATATTTAATAAATAAATTAAATAATTTATTTCTGATATATTTTTTATACAATAAATATAAACATATAATAATCTTAATACCATTTAAAGCACATGTTGTTACATTAAGTAAAAAATTTACATAATGTTTTTTGCAATTGATAATAAAACTTTAAAAAAATTATCCATTTTTTAATTTTCAAAATTATTTAAGTATAATAATTAATATAATTATAATACATATAATAATATAAGTAAAAAGTTTCAACGAAATTTTTTTATGTAATTGAGTGAGAAGTTTTCAGAGAAACATTTTGTTTATTTTTTAATTCATAAAATTTTTTAATATAGTAATTAACATAATTATAATAAATCTATATTTTGATTTGAATAATTGTATTGATTATAATTAACACATATCTTTATTTTTTTAATAATAAAAATAAAAATAAGTCTAAACAAAAAAATTCTTATGTTATTAAGAGTGAATTTTTTTAAAAAAAATTATCTATTTTTAAATTATAAAATTATATAAATATAATAATTAAGATAATTAAAATAAATATATATCTTTATAATAATAAAAATACAAAATTTGAACAATAAATTATTATATATTTTTATGAAATTTTTATAAATCTAAAATATAATAACAAATTTTTATATCGCATGAGTCATCATATTAGTTAGTATTATAAGTATGATTTAGTTTGATTTAAATTTTTTTATTTGTCTTATGTAATTATTATTAACTTAGTTAATAATTTACAAATTAACTGAAGTCAAAAGTTGATTTGATATAGTAGTTGATTTTTTAATTTTTTTAGATCATCATATTTGAGAAGGATTAAACGAAATCATTAAAATGTTCTTATTTTAAAAAAAAAAAATTATGCTCACATTACATGATAATCTTATACACAACATTATTATTATTTTATTTTTATACTGATAATCTTTTATATTTAAAAATATTATAAAAACATCTTCTTATATATTATATTCATATCAATTTAATATTTAAAAATATTACATCGACAACTCTTATATATTATTATAATATTTCTTATAATAAAAATTATTATATTAATTAAAAAATAAAATATATTTGCATAATTTAATAAAACCATAGAAATGATTAATTTAATTTACTTTTTTCATAATATAAAATTTAAAAAATATTTTTTTGACTTTTAATATGATAAAACAAAAATAAATATAATTTTTTAAATACTTATTCCTATATTTCTTTCTTTTGTTTTTACTACATCACTTATATTAATTTAAAATAAATAAAGAACATATTATTAATATATTAAATAACATACATGTTCTAATAAATAATATAATATTAGTGTTATTTTTTAAAAACAGCGAGAAGAAATGAAATAAAAAAGAAGGTGAACTAAAATTATCGCGTGTTTATATTTTTTGTATGAAATATGTATTAATTAGTAAACTATATAGTTCATTTATTAACATATATATTTATTTTTTTATATAAATTTACTGTATTATTTATTATTTTTTAACTAAATTTAACATTGAATAAATATTCTATTTTTTTAAAAAAAAAAGACATGTTAAATTGCTTTAGTGTTTTATGTTTGGAAGGAAAGAAGATCATGAATTCAAATTCTCTCACTATCACTTTTATCATTTTCTAAATCATGAATTTTGTTACCAGACTAAATTTGCACGATTAAAAAAATAAAAATTATAATTTAGATATTGTAAAAATACTAAAAGTACAAATTAATCTAAATACTATTAAATATTAATAGGCACGTTATCTATTAATGCCAATTCATAATTAACCTTACAATTTTAACTTTCAACATATAGACATTTAATGGTTGAACTAAATTACATGTTTTATAAAATTAAGGAATTATAAGATTACAAAAATTAAAAGAATAAAAATCACAAATTAATATTTAATGGAGAACAAAAAGTGCAATTTAGTTTTTATTTTTTTACTACTATTATTATTATTTTGCCTATAAAAGCCATGCTTGTGTTGCTTATACATTGTTGGTGGGGAGGAAGATGTATAGAATAACATTACACCTATATTTAGATGGAATAATATTTTTTGATTTTTATTTATAGAATGTTATTGATTAATTTTTATATATTAAAAAATTGATAAGTTTAGATATTAATATTAAATTTGTTAGTAATTATATTTCTTTTATTTTAAAATGATTGTAGTTTTAATATTTTAAAATATTTTAAAATACTTGATGTTCTCTATTTTTATTGAAATATCAAAATATTTATCATAATTTTTTTCTCTAATAAATATTGTTATTTTGAAAGACTTAATAAAATATTTATTGAAATTAAGAAATAAAATAATAATATTTTAGTTAAATTATTTTTTAATAAATATTATTTTTTTAAAATATTTACTTCTATTAAATGTTATTTTTAAACCCACAATATTAACGTGGTAGTGTGAGACTTTGTTATGTTTCCATCTGAACAACCATGTATTTAGTGTTGTTGGGATTTATTATAAAACTTTTTTCATTTAATGAGAATGTATTCATCATCTCTATTGGAGAGAGAAAAAATAATTTAAAACAGTATTTAATTATTTTTATTATGAATTAAAATAAATAAGAATATTTTAATCAAAAAATAATTAATGTATAAAATAATTAAAATAAAATCATATAAAAAAAGACAAAAAATTTTAAAATAGTATTTTATAAATAAGATCAAAAGGAAGTATATTGAAATCATTAATTAACCTATAAATGTTCAATGAGAAATTAAGTAATTAATCATAATTCTAATATGTTGAAATCATTAATTAATCTATAAACTAAGTAATCCTTTTAGTTTAAATTGTGAATGTTTTAACATTAAAATATCATATTATTTTATGTTTTTTTAATAAAATATTTAAATGATGATTTAACAATAGTCTTGATGTCATGTGATTAAAGAATTTAATAAGACAATTGTATGTAAATTTTTTTATCAAATTATATTTTTAAATTTTTCATTAACTAATTCATCATTAATTATTATTGATAAAATAATAAGTTACTGAACAGTTAAAATCATTGTTACAATATAATTTAATATTATTATTTATTAACATAAATTAAAACAAAAAATCATTTTTAAAATAACAAAATAAAAAATTTAAAAAAACCAAAAAAAACTACAATTTTTAATTACTAAATTCATAGACTCGCGTATTTTAAATTTTTAATGAAATTTTAAAGCCATCCTGGCCCTTTACAATTTACAAAGCCACATGTTTGATTTAATGTGGTATGGAGTGTCTGTGGCCGTTGATATAAATCAAAAGTTACTCCAACGTAGTATATGGGTGTGGATTAGAGTTCATATATTAAATTTAAATAATTTTAATTTTAAGTAAAAATATTTTAAAGTAAAATATCTTATGTTTTAAAACTTTTATAGGAAAAAAAAAATATAATTGAACGAAATGAATTTCGTCATAGATTCGTCAATTAATTGAACTGAATGCAGAAGCCACTTAAGGTTTCTTTGGCTTTACATTTCAAATGTCACTAACGAGGCCACACCAACAATAAATTTCATCCACCCATGTCATTCGTCTATTTGACACACCATCAAAAGGTTAAGAGAGATAATTTTTGTTAACCTATATCTTTAATTTGTAAGCATGGAGAAGGAAATATTGGACAAGAGAAATGGAGGTAAGAGTGAAGAAAATGAAGAAGACAAATGGGTGCATGATGCATCTGTGGATTATAATGGCAGAGTTCCTCTCCGTGTTTCCACCGGTGTATGGAAAGCTTCGCTTTTTGTCCTTGGTAACATACCTGTTTCGTACTTAAGTTTTATATATATCATAATTTTATTTCAAGTTCGTAACAACAGTAAAAAAAATTGTCATTTCATTTTATCACTGGGTTCGTAGTTCATTTTTAACCATAATTCTCATTGAAAACTAGTGAAATGTGAATAAGTAAGTCAAATAACAAGTAACAACTCTTGTAAGATTTAGAATATTATTTGGCTAGTGGCGCCACAAACAATTCAAGGGTCAAATTTAGCAATCTGTTATTAGAAAATAGCAATCATAAAAATTGTGATAAATGGGTTTAATATGAGCGTTACTTTTCGTGATACTATTTGAATTTGGAGCAGCAATTGAATTTAGTGAGAGGATAACCCACTTTGGGATATCAAATAATCTTATCATGTACCTGACTCAAGTGATGCACGAAGACCTGAAAACAGCAACCAAAAATGTAAACTACTGGAAAGGAGCAACAACCTTGATGCCTCTGATTGGTGGATTTGTTGGTGATGCCTACATCGGTAGATTTCGTATGGTCCTCTTTTCTTCCCTAATATACCTAAAGGTATATTCATTTTCCTTTTTTGGTCGATGTACTGCATATGTTATTACCCGCAACTTAGTAACGAGTGATTTTACACTTCATATCATGTCTTTAATCACTTTGATATCTCAGGAAGGATATCAAATTTCAATTTCTTTGATTATGTACATTATCAAATGCAAGCTCTTACATATTCTTTCATGTATCGTTACCAAAAATATTCCTTCCTATATCGAATATAAGTTTAAAAGAATCCAAATGTGTAATATAAAATATAAGAAAATCATAATTAAATTCATCTTATTTAATGAAATTATTCTTAAAATATTTTTATTCAATAAGTATTTTATTTTTAATAATCTTTTTTATTATTGATTTTAAAATGAAAAATTAAAAAAAATGTTTATTTTTTACATGAGATTAATAAAATTAAAATATGTTTACTAATTTATTGTGAACTATTTATTTAATTATTTTACTTATATTTAAAATAGGAGAGAAAATACTGTTATCATGAAAAACAAGCCTCATTTTTTTTTTGTCAACAAACCAGGGATTAGGCATGTTGACCATGTCTCAATTCATCCCAAGTCTAAAACCATGCAACAATGAGATATGTCATCGACCAAGGAAGTTTCATGAAGTAGTCTTCTACCTTTCTCTTTACTGGATCGCACTGGCTACTGGAGGATTCAAACCGTGCTTACAAAGCTTTGCAGCTGATCAATTTGATGATGAACACCTCGAAGAACGAAAGAAAAAGATGTCTTTCTTCAACTGGTGGACCTTTACACTCAGTGTTGGTCTGCTCCTAGGAACAACAGTGATTGTTTATGTTGAGGATTTCGTTAGCTGGGGAGTTGCATGTTTCATCCTCACTATTTTTATGGCTCTTACTATCATTGCTTTCCATGTTGGGATGCCTTTTTACAGGTACAGGATGAGGCCAAAAGGAAACCCTTTCTTGCCAATTCTACAAGTCCTAATTGCAGCTATAAGGAAAAGGAATCTGTCCTGTCCTTCAAATCCTGCTTTATTGTATGAAGTCCCAGAGTCAGAGAATTCCCAAGGAAAGCTTCTAAGCCATACCAGGAGGCTTAGGTACATTACTTTGTTATTATATACACACACACACACACAGCCTCTTGATATCATTCATATAGTATTCTTTTATAATTAATGAATCAAAAAATGAAAAGGCTCGGAAAGTGTAATGTTGAAGTTAAAAGTTAGATGAAATATTGAATAAACGCTTATAAGTGTGGCAAAGGAAGAGGAGAGAAGAATACATTTTTTTTAGTGATGTGAAATAAAGTTAAATTTATAATTATAGATTAATGAGAGTACTAATACAAAAGTAAAAATCTTGAAATCACAAAATAATGTCAATTAAGATATTAATATGGGAGTATAAAATTGTGTTTGACAATAGATGATATAGTTGAACCCACCTATGAAAATTCATTAAAAATAATACTAACTAATTCAATTAATGAATAGGTTTCTTGACAAGGCTGCAATAGTTGAAGAAAAGTATTTCAAGCAGAAAGCCAATCCATGGAGATTAACCACAGTGACAAGAGTGGAGGAGACAAAGCTTATTCTGAATGTTGTTCCCATATGGCTAACTTCATTATCAGTTGGAGTAAGTACGGCAATAGCTTCGACACTCTTTGTAAAACAAGCAGCTGCTATGAACTTAAAGATAAGCGACAACTTCAAAATCCCACCAGCTTCCATGGGGTCCCTTTCTGCCTGTGCCACCATAATATTTGTCCCAATATATGATGGAATTATTGTTCCAATTCTAAGGAAAGTGACAGGTAACGAAAGAGGCATCAGCATCCTTAGAAGGATAGGCATTGGCTGGACATTCTCAGTAATACTCATGGTTGTTGCTGCCTTGGTAGAAACGAAGAGGCTAAGAATGGCTGAATACGAAGTCTTAACAGTAGGGAAAACTAGGCATGAGACTATAAGTGTGATGTGGTTGATACCCCAATATTTGATCCTTGGCATTGGAAATTCATTTTCTCTAATTGGTTTGCAAGAGTATTTCATTGACCAAGTTCCTGACTCAATGAGAAGTTTAGGAATAGGTTTATATCTTAGTGTGTTTGGGATAGGATACTTCTTAAGCAGCTTCCTAATAATAATTGTGGACCTTGTCACAGGGAAGAGTGGCAAACGTTGGATTGCCAAGGATGTAAATTCAAGTCGTCTAGATAAGTTTTATTGGATGCTGGCTGTCATAAATGCTTTAAATTTGTGTCTCTTCCTATTTTTGGCAAAGAGGAACACTGATAAGACCGTACAGAGGAAAGCTACACAAATTGATGATGGTTGTAAGAGAGATGGGGTGGACACAATGGCATGCTGAGAGTGACTGAGTACCTCGCTATATTTTCTCCTTAATCAAATATGTAATAAGGTGTTCCCCTTATATTCACTAAAATTTGGATTTCTAAGTTTACATTGTGGGAGATTACTCTAAGTATCCAACTAAGCAATAACAGAGATAAGTGTGTATATATATATATATAAATTTTATATTTCATTTTAATCAGAAATTATATTCTATCAAATTTCTTTTTCATTTGAAAAAGGACAAATTGTTACACTAAAAAAATTTAACGAAATTATACTTGATATTCTTTTCATCAGCACAAATCTTCTTTAACTTCTTAAGTTATTATATGAATTAATTTAAGAAAATTAGTTTTTTCTATATTAGAAGTAAATGATATCAGGTATGTTTTGGTTAAAATTTTGGTGTAATAATGTAGTGCTATTTTTTTTTCTTTTTGGTTTTAAGGTCAACAAAAGGGAACTTCTGTCTGGACCTGTCTCGTCCTACCTGGCCTATTTTACTTGTGTGTCTGATACATTGTGTATACACATCAATATAAATTTAATCAACATATTAAAAAAATGTATGAATTTTAATTCAACTGAAATTTTTTCTGTTTGTGTTGATATAATCATATTGATTTTAATTTGCTTGTTGAGAAATGTTAGCAATATATTCTCCTTGTCATATAATAAATGCTATATTAGAAGAAATAATATCTCAAAATATATGTCATTTTAATTTTTAATATAATATTAACTATTTTTTATTTATATTCTTAATAATATAAATAATTCCCTTGAAAATAAATTATTGGAGTGACTATTGACTGCTGAAAGGTTATTTAATACAATGAACAGTAAAAACTAAGAAATGATTTTGCAGAAATAAAATAATAATAATAATAAGATTAGTTTCATAAAATTATTCCACTATTAATATGTTTATTAGTTTCTTTTAATCTGTATAAAAAAAACTTACAATGATACTTATTATAAGATAGATGAAATATTTTTAACACACTCTTTATTATATACTGATTTAATTTTTTTAAAATTATATTATTTTTATAGATCTTACTTCTTATTTAATGAATCCCAATCATAATTTTTTTAATTAATTTTAACTAATAAAAAAAGCTATTTATAAATTGTGTGTCGTTAATTAGCACTCTTTTGCTTGATACATGTAAGATATCTGATTTTGACTCGAGGGTTGTGTTTTAATATGGTCAAGGACAGATGTGCTTTAGTTTTATGAAAATAATATGATTTCAATTTGGAGGAAGAACATGGGAGATTTCTTGTATATCTAACCACGATATTTTAATTCAATAAAATGAAAAAGTCGCTAATGTACGTTATTGAAGTTGTGAAGCACTACAGTACTCCAAGGTTACTTGCTTAGTCATCCTGACCCCTTACAATTTATAAAGTTACTTGTTTGAATTAATGTTCTAGAGTTCGTGTGGCCGTTTATTGAAATCAAAAGTTACTCCAACATTTATAATGTTTGTGGACAAGAGTTCACAAAATGAATTGAAATAATTTTAATTTTATTTTAAAAATGATTTGAAACTAAAATACCTTGTTTTAAAACTTTTATTGAAAAAAATAAAATTAAAAGAAATTAATTTCGTCGTAGATTGAATGCAGAAGCCACCTAAGATTTGTTTGGCTTGGAATAGATTTTGAAACTAAAATCCCAATGGAGACCATTCCTCAGCTTGGAAATAAATAAGTTTAAAAGGAAAAATTCCAAACCCATATTGTTTCTAACATCCAAGGACCAACCAACACACACAATTAATTATTTCCTTTTTAAATGTATTTACACAAAATCCAGATTATTTTAAATTAAACAAAATTCATCATATAATAACGAAGCTACACTTAATTATCTCTAATATTTATAGAGTATTTCATGGACTAGCGTATGCATTCATATAATACCGTCAAATGCTAAAGACCATTTTAACTTAGTCCTTGTATTTGTGAAGATGGAAAAGGAAATGGAGAAGAGAAAGCGAGGTAAAAGTGAAGAAAATGGAGAAGAGAAATGGGTGAATGATGCATCTGTGGATTATAAGGGCAGAGTTCCTCTCCGGGCTTCCACCGGTGTATGGAAAGCTTCGCCTTTTGTCCTTAGTAAGATACTACTATATATATCATCATTTTATTTCAGCTCAAGTTTGCAACAATAGTTAACAAAAATGTCATTTTATTTCATCAGTTGGTTCGTATAGCTCATTTTTTACCTACATTCTCAATAAAAACTATAAAAATGCGTCTGTTAAATCATGTCAAATAACAAGTCTTGGAAGATCTGTATTGCTATTGGCTAGTGGTCAGCAACACAAGGGTCAAATTCAGCAACCTGGTTTTACTAATAGGGTGTTAACATAAATTATCGCAGTAGAAAGTAGAAACTTCCAAATGATCTTTAATTCGACGTAAAGGTGCATAAGAAAACAAGAAAAAGAATAGGCAAATTGTTGTCTTATTTATAATTACCAGGTAGCAATCATAAAAAATATGTAATAAATGTTGTTAATATGACCATAACTTCGTGATTCTATTTCAATTTGAAGCAGCAATTGAATTTAGTGAAAGGATATGCCACTTTGGGATATCCAGTAATCTTATCGTGTACCTTACTAAAGTGATGCATGAAGATCTCAAAACAGCGACCAAGAATGTAAACTACTGGGTAGGAGCAACAACCCTGATGCCTCTAATTGGGGGATTTGTTGCTGATGCCTACACAGGTCGATTTCGTATGGTTCTCTTTTCTTCCCTCGTATACCTTAAGGTATATATTCATTTTTTTTTTTTATCAATGTACATGTACTAGATATGTTATTACAAGCAACTTAGTAACGAGTGCTTTTACACTTCATAATCCTCGATCAATTTGGCACATCTCAGGCTGGATAATAAAATAAATTTCAATTTCTTTGTTTATATACACTATATATTGCCATGAAAAATAAGTCTCATTTGTTGTTGTGTCACTGTCAAGCCAGGGATTAAGTCTGTTGACCATGTCTCAATTCATTCCAACTCTAAAACCATGCAACAATGAGGTATGTCATCGGCCAAGGAAGGTTCATGAAGTTGTTTTATTCCTTGCCCTTTACTGTATCGCCTTGGGAACTGGAGGATTCAAACCTTGTTTACAAAGTTTTGGAGCTGATCAATTTGATGACGACGACTTTGAAGAACGAAAGAAGAAGATGTCTTTCTTCAACTGGTGGAGTTTTACACTGTGCACTGCAATGCTGCTTGGGGCAACAGTGGTTGTATATGTTCAAGACTTTGTCAGCTGGGGAGTTGCTTATCTCATCCTCACTATGTTTATGGCTCTCACTGTCATTGCTTTCTACGTGGGGAGGCCTTTCTACAGGTACAGGAGGCCAGAAGGAAACCCTTTCGTGCTAATTCTACAAGTCCTAATTGCAGCCATGAGGAAAAGGAATTTGTCTTTACCTTCAAATCCTGCTTTATTGTATGAAGTCCCAGAATCAGAGAATTCTCAAGGAAGGCTTCTAAGCCACACTAGCCGGCTCAGGTATCAAACGTGAAGCTTATCAGATATATAACTTTTTACTGTGAATGAGGGTTAGACATTTTTTTAATGTCAATATTTTAATTTATTAATTTTTTAATATACGTAAATCAATTAATAATGTCTTATAAATTGAAATAAAATTAGTATTTAAAATGAGACGTAAAATATAAAATTAAGGATTTAATAATTATATACTATCATTAATTAAAAATTATAACTCTAACATGAATTAGTATATTGACCCTATGTTAAAAGCTAGAGATGCAATTGAGATTCCTTAATAAACGTTTTAATTTTAGGGCTAAGCCTGTGAGTAATGAATTGCAAAAATTAACTCTAACATGAATTAGTATATTGACACTAAGTTAAAAGCTAGAGATGCAATTAAGATTCCTTAATAAATGTTTGAAGTGCAGGTGAGGAGATAATCTTTATACTGATATGAGATATAAAATTATTTTTAAAATTATAGATTAAAGAAAGAAATAGCCAAGTATAAATGCTGCATAACAAAATAATATCGACTAAATTATTAATATGGTGGTATAGCAGTTTGTATTTCAGAGTTTACAAAAAGATGATAGAATTCAAAGAACCTATTAATACTCATTAAAATTACTACTAAACAATCCAATCAACGAATAGGTATCTTGACAAGGCTGCAATAGTTGAAGAGAAGTATACCGGGCACAACGACAATCCATGGAGATTATCAACAGTGACAAGAGTGGAGGAGACAAAGCTTATTCTAAACGTTGTTCCCATATGGCTAACTTCATTAATGATTGGTGTGTGTATAGCACAAGGCCAGACACTCTTTATCAAACAAGCAGCTGCTATGAACTTAAATATGAGCGACAACTTCAAAATCCCACCAGCTTCCATGGCATCTGTTTCAGCTATTTGCACCATAATAACTGTCCCAACATACGATAAGATTATTGTTCCAATTCTGAGGAAAGTCACAGGTAACGAAAGAGGCATCAGCATCCTTAGGAGGATTGGCATAGGCTTAACACTCTCAGTCATACTCATGGTTGTTGCTGCCTTAGTAGAAACAAAGAGACTAAGAATGATTGGACACGAAGTCCTAACAGCAGGGGGAACTAGGCATGAAACTATGAGTGTTTTGTGGTTGATACCCCAATACACGATCCTTGGAATTGGAGGAGATTCACTTTCTCTAGTTGGCTTGCAAGAGTATTTCTATAACCAAGTTCCTGACTCAATGAGAAGCTTAGGAATAGCATTATATCTTAGTGTGCTTGGAACAGGATACTTCTTAAGCAGTTTCCTAATCATCATTGTGGACCATGTCACGGGGAAGAATGGCAAAAGTTGGATTGCTAAGGATATAAATTCAAGTCGTCTAGATAGGTTTTTTTGGATGTTGGCTGTCATAAATGCTTTAAACTTGTGTCTCTTTCTATTCTTGGCAAAGAGGTACACTTACAAGACTGTACATAGGAAAGCTACGGAAATTTATGGTTGTAACAGTGATGGGGCGGAGCCAATGGCATGATGAGAGCGACTGAGGTGTACCTCGCTAGTATATTTTCTGCTTAATCAAATATGTAATATGTTGTTGTTGCCCTTATATCACTGAAATTTGGATTGCCAAGTTTACGTTGTGTTTGTGGCAGATTATTCTGAGTATGGCTAGCTAAGCAATAACAGATGGGTATAGACAATTTCTATTTTTCATTTTAGTTAGAAATTACATAATGTCAAATTTCTTATTTCAATTCATATAAAAAGGACAGATACACTATTATTGTCTAAAATTTAACCAAGTTAAACTTGTTTAATATGAATTGATAAAATAATACTAATGTTATATTTAAAAGAAAAAATATTAAACATAATTTGGTTAAAATTTAGGAGGTGTGAGTGTGGTCAGTAAGAGGAACTTTTTTGTTATTAGTTTTGAAAGCCCTTTTTTATTCTTTAAATGCCCGTTAAATATACAAGCATGTCCACCACTAGCCTATTTTCTGCGTTTCATAAGCTCATACCAAAAATATTGCCCAACCAATAAGAAGAAAGGGTGAACTCTCTATATAGATATGCCATGGTGGTCAATGAGAATGAAAGCACCAACGTTAAGGTCAGACAGAAATGCAGAAAAACCCACAAAATAGAGATGAACAATTGCAATCAGGAGGTGAGAAGGGGAATAGAGAGAGAAAGCCTAACAAGAAATATTCTGACTACGTGCCATAAAAAGAGAGGCGATCCAATGATTGCAGGAAGGGAATTTAGTATCAATTACTTTCTCTTTCTTGGGACTCGAATTAGTTCTTCTGTTTCCAGTACTTTCCTTGTATTCCTTGAAATGGATTCTTATCTTATCCATATTAGTTGCTTTACGTTTTCTCTTGTACTCATTTCATTATTCTACTGTTCCATTAAATAAATATAGTGAATTGCAGATGTACATCACTATTTGGTTGTTTTTTTTTGTTTTTTTGTTTTTCATTTTTGACCTTAACATAGAACCTTCGAATAGGCGTAGTTCTTGCTCGTTGTCAGATTCTCTGAACAAACCTTTTTTACTTTTCCATTGGGTCTTGTCTTTTCAGGCCTTCGTCTATAATATCAAATATTTCTTGTTTTTTTTACTTTTCACGCTCCCTTTTTCCTCTTCCCACTCACCCCCACTTTATTATTCCTCACCAAAACACCTCATACCTCTCCCTTTCTTCTTCTTGAATTCAACCCCTTTGTGCCTCTTCTTCTCACTCCCATTCTCTCGAGTTCGAGCTACCTCTTCACTCCACTCTTTTGTATTTTTATTTTTTTTGCTTTCGATTTGATGGAAACTAGTTTATGTTGTGTATCAAAGACCAAATACACAATAAAAACTAGTTTCTGTTACATATATAAGACCTTTTATTCATTTTAGTTACTCATTTAACTTTTATTCTCTTTATTAGTGTGATTAAGACATGTCGCATACACAATTTGGTGGATATATCAACAAAGCTACTTTTACGATTTTTAGGAAAAATACATTTAGAGGTGATACATCTAGAGTTTAGCATCTACAACCAACTACTTTAGTTCCTAAAGATAAAGTTATAGTGACACAACAAAAGGCAATGCTTGCTAACACAATACAAAAGTTGGTTGTCGTTCCTAAGCCCCAAGCACCCATTCTTGAGCCATGGGTTGCTACCCCCTCCCCTCCTTTATCTAAGAGGTCTTAAGGACCATTGGATGTTAAGGTTCTATGCAAATCATATTATCCCACGATTATAGTAAGGATTGATTTGCTAAGAGTTAAAGATTACCAATATTGGTAGAAACATGTTAATCATGTCTCAGCACACACGAGTAAAGTGATACATTGAGAAGTCTAGATGTTAATTATTTTTCTTTGATTCGACAAGTGTACAGATTCGATTGTAATATAGTACTTTTTCAAGTACGAATGTTGTATCCACAGGGAACAGTTTCAGTAAAGTTTCTTGTGTTATAAAGCTCTCTGAGTTAAAGCAAAATGAATAATGGTTTAGTTTAAATTTGGGAATGGGGGTTTTCAAAAAATAATTTTAAAGTAAACAGAATAAGAATTAACAAAAGTTTGGTTTTCTAAAATTCAATGAGGAGATTGGTATTGAATGTATCTCATCTCACTTTCTTGTATTTTGCATTTCAAATCATATATAATTCTCCAAATACCTATTCTTGATACCGCATTCTAATTCATTCACACTGATTCCTCACGCATGAAATTCTAGAGATAATTTGCTAAACAATAA
>JAMLFT010001843.1:0-28429 GCA_026544285.1 Pachyrhizus erosus | reverse complement strand
CACTAACATCTATCATTAATAAAATATCATTTTATTTTAAAACTTACATATATTTTTATTCTTTATTAATATATTGCCTTTTAGTTTTATTTTCTTCATAACTTTAGTTTTTTTTTGTTTCTTATATTATTAAAAATAAATAAATACTTTAAGTTTATTTTTATAGATTTATTATAATATGTCACAATGAATTTAAAATTTATTCAATATGCATGTGACATATAAAAAAAACTAACAAATAACAAAGTGATACTTTTAATCACATATCATTTTTTAATTTGATAAATAAAATAAAATAATAATTTCAATCTATTTATAAAATATAATATAAAATAATATTAAAAAATTATTACACAATTATATAGATTTTTTAAAAAAATTTGGACTTTTAATTGTGAACTCTAAGTCATCAATCGCATTTTGAAATTAAGCTTAGGACTAGTGTTGATAATGACTAATGATTTTGATTGAATTGATATTTATAATTCTTTTTGTTTGCCTTTAAGGTTAGATATATTAAATAGTCAAAATGAATTGTAAATGATTCCTTTACAAGTACTAATGCTTGCTCATCAAAATGAAATAATTTTATATGTTCAAATGCAACATTGGAAACAATTTAATTCAAATACACTTCTAATTTAATTTCATGAGATAAGGTTTATGTTGGGGAGAGAAATCGGAGGGTTGGGGTAAACAATTTAAAATTATACAACTGAGCATTGTTAGGTAAATGACAATGGAGGTTAGTGATTGAAACTAATATATTCTGGCGCAATATTCCAGTTTCTTGTAGTTATGAGCTTTAAGGAAGCAAATAGTGCATCAAAATAATGGTTGGATATAAACAAGCTAAATGAAGAGAAATAATTTATTGAAAAGATTGGATGAGAAACAATTTAGTGAAAGATGTGGGGATGGAAAAGATATGTGTTCTTGGGATAATATTTGGATAGAGTAACCATTATATATGAAGTACAATAGATTATATAAAGTGACTAAAAATAAAGAAGCAATATTTATGGATTACGAGGATGTAATAAGGAGGTTTATGTATGGAAATGGGTTTGAAAACATGTCTTTTAGGAGTATAAATTGTTTTTTTTTACTTTTATTTATGTTTAAAGTTTTTAATTGTCTCTATTTTTTAATTTACTTTTTTTTATCTTTAATTATATAAAAACAAACAAGCACACATGCACATATGCACATGCACACATGCATGTCACACAAAGACATATGCATTATAACGTGTGGCATTTTATATCATAATCTGTATATCAATTCATGTGGGTTTGCTTACATTTTGTGTTAATTAGGATTAATTGCATGATTATTTTCTTTAATTTTCATCACATGGGACATTTTTTAGGCTTGTCTTGCAATTTTTTTTTTAAGTGAACTATTTGTGAAGTTGTCATAGAACTTGAAGATTGACAACTTAGAGTCGTTTTGAATCATAAAAAAAAGGCATTGAGAAGATTATCAGACTTTGGTTAAAGTGAGAAAAAAGTCTTAAAGTTTTAAAACATGAAGAAAAATAAAGAACTTGAAAAACATCTACTGCCAAAATATATCATGCTTATGGTGTGGTTGCTACCATTGGTGTGACATGCACCAAGATTTTGTAATTTAATAACTAGAATTGAACACACCCAAGGCATGGCATGTACAATGGGCATGACATGATGCATAACTTATTTTGTTATCATTCTATTGTTTTAATTAAGTTTGTATTTGGACCTTTTCTAATACTTTTATTATAAATAATCCTTGAAAGAAATGAACTTTTTTTTGTTATTTTTATTATAAGTAATCTTTTTATTTAGTTTTTCTAGAATGTGACTTAGCATTGAGTTGATAATGAATGTTGAATTAAATTATCTTGATTTTTATTGAGTTATCCTCTTGATCTTTTCTATGTTGATTTTCCTCATGTGAAATCATTGTTCATTATTTTTTTTATAACCTTAGACACTTAAGAAAGAACTGCAAAGTGAACATAACTGTTAGAACCATAGAGAAGAAACTTAGTCTTTAAATCATTAACGTAAATTTAATTCTTCAAGAATCAAATGAATTAATAAATAATGTAACGAATCTAACTAAATATAGTTATCAAATCAATTCAATTGGATACATCTTCATATTTTAAAAGAAAACAAAGGTTATCATAAGTTAATTCACCTGTAAGAACCTATAAGAGCACTTAGTAAGAGAATTAGTCCATTAGACAATCATTTTGTGAACTTGCAATCCTAAATATTTTTTCTTATGATTTTCTCTATTTCTTGATATTCTTTCTTTTATTTTAATTTGCTTTCATTCATTATTTCGTGTTCAATATTTTCTTTTAATAAAATAATTTTTTGATTTTATCTTTTTGAATCACAATGAATTGGTAATCATAAAACATGGTTCTTATGGATTTAATATTTTATTACTCAACGACTTTATACATTTGCGAGATCATATCACATACATAAACACCCACTAATATATGATTATTTTTCTATTACATAAATTTTTTGGATTTGTCATTATTCATTATTATGGTTAGAGTATGAGCCTATATTGATTATTGAGTAATAGATATCTATTAGGCTCCTTACTTGATAATCACTTACTGAATTATTCTAACTTGTTTATTAGTTGTTTGATATTGTATTTACTACAAAAATTAAATATATGATTTTAACTAAATCATGTAAGGGAGTTATTTGAATTTAAAGGCTAATGGAAGAATTTAGGCATAAATAATAAAAGATTTCTTTGTATTGATTTTTGTACATTACAAAGATCTAACTTTTTGATTGAATAACAAAGCTCATAGATGTTGAATATCATTTTTTTTTTTTTAGAAATGGTAAAGGAATAAAGTATAATAATGCAAAAAGATTCTCTTTGAAGATGAGCTAATTAATACAAACAAGTTAGTATGGTGTCAATTCTTTTGTATTCCTATTAGAAAAGTAATCAACAAATAATTGAGAAAGTAAAAAGATTTTGAAACTTTAAAAAATTAGTTTTAAGTGTAATATTGTGAATTGCTAAACCCCTATGAATAGTACATTCACATTCGGTAAACAGTAAAAGTCATAAACATTTTTAGTGTATTTATGATGAATTTACTATTTCTTTTTCGATGGTTGTTACTATTATAAACTGCAAGAGTCATACTCCTATGAATAGTAATATGATTAATCAATTCTACATCCTCCAAACATTTGAGAAAAAATCAAATCAGAAGAGAAAATTTATAATTTCTCATCAAATATTCTTCGGTATGAATTCTTTTTTTCAAGAGAGAATGCTTTTATTTTCTACTTGTATTTTAAGAAATGTGTTATAATTTCCACTTAATAAATTTTTTTAATACTATAGTTGATGAATTTTTCTTTTTTTATTTTAGTTTTTTCATATTAAAATTTATATATCAATTTCTATTTTTCTTAACTTTTTTAATATAGACAACAAATATTCTCATAAATTAAAACAATCTCAAATTATTTTATTCACAACGTCTTATATTTTTGTAAACTCTAATATCAGCTATGAAATATTATGCCATAATTATAGCATCTAATAACATTATATCTTCTATAAAAAGTATTTATATTCAACTTTTAAAACTAACTTCTTATGTTTTATACTTTCTACTATAAATAAACATCATAAAAAAAATGAGAGATGTTATTTTAAATATTTTAAAAGTATCGACTAAATTATTTAAACTAATAAAAAATCAATTAAATGCCTAATAAAAATATGCCTGACGTCTATAAAGTATGGGTGTTAAAAATGTGTTAGATATTGCATGTCCATATACTTGGGCAACGTTAAGATTTGAGTCGTGTTGTGCTATGCAATGGGCCAAGCACAGTGATTAGAGGTCCAACTTATTCATTATAAAAAATTGGAAACGACCCTTCATAGACCCCAAAAACAATTAAAAGCACCAAATAAAAAAAAAATTAAAAGCAAACAAAGATACTTATCTTTTATATTTCCCTTGTATACGGGCTTTAAACAATTCAATCACCAACTCTTCTCAACATGATCAGTAAGGGGTACCTCTCTGTTTCTCCCCCGTTCTCGAGTTGATAACATAAAAAAATATATATATATATATAAATGCCTAAATCTGCATTATTTTTTTTTTATATTTAATTTCAGTAAGGACTTAGGAGCTCCCATTCAACAAACTGGGCCACACTTGGAGCAGGACTCTGGGCCTGTGGTTTTGGGTCACCAGCACGATTCTCGTAGTAGTGATAAGCCGCGGCACCAGATAACACTGCCAGTGTTAACGCTTGGGCATGCAATCTACAAATCAAAACAGCATAAATAAATGAAAAAAAATAATAATTAAATTCTACACCCTCAAAGGAACACTATTATGTAGGTGAATGTGAATGTACAATTGTGGGACATGTAATAATATACCTGGCATGGATAAGTCTTAGACTAGGCTTCATCGGATACCTTAAACGTGAATTAGCCACAAGGGATGCCCCAATTCCAGAGGCCCACAGTCCCCCTACAACCAACACCAATTAATTTCGCTATTATTAAAATTATCACCAACTTAAAAATTTGTTATAATAGACATGAGAGATTTCACAATAATCAGTCATATATGATCAAGATGTGTACTAAAAATTACATTAAATAAGATTCAATATCCAAAAAAGTATATCCATATGTGAGTGTTTTTAACATTTTTCTATGATAAAAATTAAGTACATAAATGATGTGGGGAAAGGGGAAAACTTGTTTGTTGTGCATAACTTACCAACTGTGGCTAGCTTGTGCTTTGAAACCCACGATTGAATTGCGTCCATGTTGAATCTCTTGTGCTTTGGAATTTACTAGCTGGGTGGGGTGATGAAAGCTTAAGGGAGGGAAAGAGTAAGTATTTATAGCTGAGGGAAAGGTCATAATTTGGGGTTCTTTTGTGGCCCCTTGGTTTATTTTACAGTGGGGTTTTCTGTCTGTTTTATTAGAACACTGGAAAGGTTAAACAGGAGGAGGATTGGGCTGGTTTTCTTTTGGTTTGGAGGATGGTGTTGCTTTTTTTTTTTTCAATCAAATTAATCAAACAGGTGAAGTGAACCTTGTGGATTTTGGTGGTTCTTTAATATAAATAAAGACATGATTAAGTGTTTAATGATGGACGGAATAAAATAATATGCCACCAAAAATAATGGAGTGCAATTCAATCAAAGTATGAAATATAATATATTTGTCATTTTATTATGTAAATATTTTAGGATAGAATGTATTGATTAACTTTATATTTTATATATTTAATTTAATTCTGGGAATATTTTAATTATCTGAAAGTGTTTTAGAGATATAATTTTTTAAAACTTATTTCAAATAAAAATGTAAACAATAATATGAAATAAAAACATTTAATAAATTTAAGTGAAATATACTAAATTTCAATTGGTTTAATTGTCTATTATTAAAACCAAATATATTATAAAATTAAATAAACTTTCACATATTTATAATTTATTTTTATGTACTTGTACATATCGAAATACTTTTATAAAATTTGCGTTTACACATGTGTTGGTGTTAAGGGTCTAGAAAACATAATTGTTGTACTTTTTTACGTCAAGTATATAAGACAAAAAATAATAATAATATATTTTAATAAATGCAAAGTATCTATACGCGTGTCATATTTATGTTGGCTCAACTGGATTCAATGTCAACAGGTCACTTATATAATATATTTATATGGGTATAATTTATTTTAATATATAGAATGTCATGCATCTCTTAATTTTTATTTTATATTTTTAACTTTTATAATTTAATTATTTATAACGTCTAAATTTCTGTTAGCAAAATATTACATTAATCCAATTCAACAAAAGGAAAATCAAATCATAATGGATCCGAATCTGAATCCAAACAGTTGGTTTAATAAAAAAAAAAAAAGAAATTCAAAATATCAAATCAGAATAGGCTCAAGTTACTGGACCAAAAAAAGGAAAAAAAATAAAAAAATAAAAAATAAGGTCAAGTTAGACCCATCCAAACCACACCATACCACCGTGTGTTTACACTATAGTTACAAAAAATACTTAGCATTTATGCCATGTCACCATTAACATTGCCTACATGGCATGTATTTAAAGAACTAAATAAGTAAATTCATAAAAACTCTTTGACTATTTAGCTTAGAGTATTAGTTGCTTTTAAATAATTGTTTTGAAATTTGACACAATGATAAAAGAGGAAATATAAAGTCCACTTCCACGTGGAAACAAAAGAAATAGGATCCGAGCATTTCATCCCAGAAGATCATGTTGAAAGGAGCAACACAATGATATATTGGGACTGGAGTGTGGTGACATAATAATTTTATAATACAGCAATATTAAGGCAGAGAATAATGTTATATCTTTCTATTTCATTTCCTATAATTTTTTTTGTTATATTTTATTGAATGAAAAATAAATATTTTTAATGTCTTAAAAAATAAAATATATTTAATATTTACCACACAAAGTAAAAAAATATGTAAGAGGATTTACAATTATTCTAAGGCAAAAGGGGCATCAGATTCGGTGCTTTTCAGTCTGGATAATTGTTAATTCCATATATAAAACTGCATATGCGATTCCAACCCCTAAAGATACATTGAACTACTAATTAAGGACTTGAGTCAGACTCTTAATTTAATGTCTCTTGGCACCTAAGATTATTGAGAAACCACTTTCTATTAATAGTTATATATATATATATATACACACACACATACATTTAATATTAGAAAACATGCATATTTTAAAGAGAATCTCATTATCTTTAATATTCTTATATAAAAAAGAAATTATTAAATGTACCCTCAGGAAATATTCATTATTTTTCCCTTTTTTTTTCTAACGTTAGAAACGAACTCTATAATTGTAAGCGCAACACAACTGTTATGCACAGGAGTTATCTATGTTGGAATTTCAGAAGTTAATCTGCAGAGAAATTAGTCAAAATCAACATTATTTACGTAAATTTAATATCAAACAAAGAAAAAGAAGGTATATTTCATAATTATGGAGGTTTGTTTAACAATAGGCTTGGAAGAGTAAGGCCCAGCCCGTATTGGATGTGACAAGGCCTCTCTACGAACATGGGCCTATTCATATTACCCGAATAGCATGCCTTAAATTTCTTCAACAGAAAAAAAAAAACAAATCCCGCTAATTGGAACTAACACAGAAGAACAAGAAGCTTCTTCCTCAATCTACATCCTTTTCGTACTTTCAGTTAAATTTTCGCACTCTTTTCTTCAGTCAGCGATGCATTCAGCTTGTTTCTTTTAAACCACAATACGATGGAAAGCCAAAGCCACAAGTAAGTATGGAAGCTACTAACCAAAGACGAGTACTCGTTCGCAGAAAGCCTCTTTCCGATTGCACCAACACTTCTCCCTCAGTTTCCCTCAAACCTCACAAAACCAAAGCTTCTACTTCTTCTTCCGCACCCTCTAAATGCACCACAACTGCCACCACCACAAATCTCGATAATGCCCCAAACCCTACCTCTCCTTCACCGTCATCGCTCAGAACCCCCTCTCTCCAGGGTAATGTTACCATTGCTACTGTTACTAAACAAATTTAATTTTAATATAGCATGTTTAATCACTGCGATTCCCTCGTTTTTTTTTTTTTTTCTTTCTTTCCAGAGATTGTTGATGTTGAGGCTTCTGAGCCTGTTGAGCCTATTTCAGTAGTGTATAGCCGTAGACGTTCTTCAAATAAAAGAAAGAAGGATAAAGGGAAGGCAGTGGCTGTTCCTGTCAGTAGCACGCCCAATTTGAAGATCTCTGATAGTCGGTAATTAGTGATTACCCCTTCTCTTTGCATAGTGGAAGATTGTGATATAGGGAAATAAAATGCTAAACATTGTGATGGATTGGATTTCAAGAGAAATGCTAGTAAGCAGTAACGCACTCTTTTAAACAAACTCTTTTATTATTATTGGCTGAAATTTATTGGAAATTATTAAATTGTTGATTCTACTTATTTAATGAGTTTTACTTATGATTTTGTAGTTTCTAATGAAAGTTAATTGATAGCAAAAGGTTTGGTAGAGAGTGTGTTGCTACTTGCTAGCACTCTTTCAATTTTTAACATTTCAGTTCTTTAAAGGAGTTCGCTAAAGTATTTGGAGTGTGCTGTTTGGATTGGCTATATATTGGGCATATAAGTTTTGTATGAATGCATGAAAAGTCCTGGTCTTGTGAAGCTTTCCTGAATAGATTATTAATTCAGAGTTATTCCTTTTTGTTTCACTTTTTGTGTCAGTCCTGCTTTGCCATTATATTGAGTTATACCCTTTGACATTTTATGTTTCCTTCGTTTCTGTGTTGGCATCTATGTTATTGTTGGATAAATCCATTATATCTCTTGTCTTGCATAAGGGAATTAGGTTTGATTTTTGCTTTTGTTGTCCCTTTCCTGGAAGTTCTGCCGTATAATTATTATTGTGTATGATTTTGTGATGAAAAAACAGCAAGAAAGATGATGAGTTTGAAGGTGTGAACCTACCCAAGGCCAAGGCAATGACAGTTCCTCGAACAAAGGTATATTAATTTACTATTGTGTTCCAGTGTTTCTGTGGTTTTATTAGGAAACTCAAACCCCTCTGACTGTAGGGATATTGAATTGGTTATTCAACAAGAACTTGATCTTTTATGAAACTGTCCTTGTTATAAATATTGCAATGAGCATTTTCTGAGGATTGTTTATATATGAGTTTTCTTGCTTTTTTTAGTGGGCATATCAATCTCTGTAGCATGATTAATCTTAAGTCTCTCGTCTATACATCAAACAATTTTATGCCAACCCGATATGTGGGATTAGGAAAGTCCACATGTCCTAGAACTTGAGTGTATTGATCATCAATAAAGAAATATGAAAATTTATTTCATTCTCTTTAGCTTCTCTTGGTAGCTCTTTTAATAGTTGATTGTTAGGAGTAGAATAGTATAGCTTTTGCTTCCTAACAAATGGGGCTTTCATTCAGAGTTGAACTCAAGAGCTACCTTTAAAAGCTACCATCTCTCTGACCAAATAATACTCTAATAGTCTAAGTTCTTCTGATATAATCCTTTAGTCATTTAAGTCCTAGGACATGTATGGACTTCCCTATTCCCATCCTATCACAACCTCCGTTGATGTCTAACGAAAACTACACAGACAATTTTAGAGTATGGAAGGTCTATGAAATTTACTCACATCTAAACAATAATGGGTATTTTCTCTATTTGTAGGATTTGAATTTGTGTGGAGGGTGAATCTTGATGCAATGGTAAGATTGCCACCTGGTGATCTGGTCACAGGTTATATAGCCACGTATACAACCTATCCACCCATTGGGATATTGGGGGCCTTGTTCACTGGACTGCCATTTTAATAGCATTTGGAATAGTTTTATAGTGGATACAGACTTGCAGTTGAAGTTGATAAAATTTCTATCTCAGATAGTTATTGTGATTCCCACCTATTAGATTTCTTAGTCATTACACATTACTCGTTGTCCTAATAATCTTTGAAATAGTTGTTGTTGGGTGGAAGTAGAATATATAATTTCCTGGTACTTTCTGGCTTCCCCCTGCACATGACATCTTCTTTTGTTTGGCAGGGTTAAGGGGGTAAAATCTTGCTTACCGGCCATAGATTCTGCATACTTCTTGTTGCTCAGTTACATGTTTAATCATGTCAAAATTAATATTTTTCTAGTGTCTGATGCATGTTTGCTGAATTTTCAGAAACAGCGAGCTTTGTCATCTGAAAAAGATGAGTTCAAGGATTGCCAGCTGCAACAATTTATAGATAAACAGAATGCTTACTTTAAAGAGATTGATGAATTTGAACTGGAGGTTGAATCTGGTGATGAGTTGGATTAAGTGGAAGTGGTGTAATATAACTATAAATAGCAGCTTGAAATATCTTTGTTTTGTTAAGTTGTATAGTTGAGATATCGTGATTTTCACGATGAGCTACCTCCCTGCCATCTTTCTGACCAAATATATAAATGTATCTTCTTAATAATATTTTGTATTAGTCTAGTGGGAACAGTCAAAGTTAAAATTGTGTTGCCTAACACACTAATTGTCCAGAATTTTTTTCTTATTTATGTTGTAAATTTCTTCTTGGAATTTAGTTGTATTCTTATAATTCATTTAATTTGTGATTTTAATGCCTGGCTTTGTTTTACGCTGACGATTCTTTAAAAACCTTACCAGACAAACGCGAAGAGATACAAATTTTCTGGAAAGATTTCAAAGCGGACTTAGATGCTGATATTCTTAATGTTGCATATTGTTGTTCACGTAGATTCTATAAGTCTGCTGGTTATGTTGATTGCTTATGTTAGCAGTGATGATGAGATTCTTGTCATAAAGTCATGTACATATATGTGATATACCCGTAAAATACGTAGTTTATTGATGATAAACCAGGTTGCTCGATGGTGCGAGGATCAAGTTATTTGACATAATTTTGGAGCAAGGAAATTGAATTTGTATTAAAGCATATACATCACTTGCTAACGTTTAATTCACTTTCCCACAATTGATTCTGATCTGGCCCTTGCTTCCTGTGAGAGGATTGATGTTGCTCATTTTGACCATGCCCTTGGCAAAGTCTTCAAAGAATGCAGCAGTATTGGTAGCATATTTTCTTACCAGATTGTCAGTAGAACTGCCATTGAACAGCTCCTGATCGGAATGAAGAAGGGCTTTTTTACTCACCAAATTCTGGAAGTATAGATTATCGAAATGGATTGGAGTTTGGTGGTCAAGGGGTTCGAGTACGTTGTCATTTCCACTTCTGGGGCACTTGCTCTGTAGGAACTTTCGGTAGGAGGGATCAACGTTGGAGTCATTGTAGATGTGTGCTCGGAAATTTTTGCACTGAGCCAGGCCAATGGTATGTGCCCCTGTTATCGAAAGTTGCTGTTAGTGAGGTGAAACACTTGGTGAACATGGCAAGCCAAAATTGAATTCGTATCCTCTCATTTTTAGTACGAGAGTGTTCTTACAAAGGCAGAGGAACACACAATTCAACGTAGGAAATGGAAGGTAGGACATTTTACACAGGAAAAATTGTGTTTTTTCTTTCCAAAAAAAAAATGATTATATTCTCCAGCAAAAAATGAAAAACTCAATTGACCAGTGGTAATTTTAGGTAATAAATAGATAGGGCAACACTCTTAAATAACACCGGTAGTTTTCCTTTTTCAAGTATGACAACAACCAGGAAAGGGTTGATATGTTACTCAATTAATATTAAGAGTACTAGAATCCGTATTTTTATTTATTTTTTTGGTACAGACTAGAACCCGTTTTGACGTGTAGAAACAAAATAAAGACACCTAGATTAATATGATGAGATATTTAATAATAGATGAATGGAGTGAAAAGAGATGAGATGAACTCAAATAGAATGAGATAAAATGAAATAAGATTATCAAGTCCTTGATTATCTATACATTATGTTGAAATAGAATTTTTTTTTTTATTACATTATTTAAGAAGTAAACCGAATAAGAAATAATAAATTGGTTCTAATTTCTTACTTCAACGGAAAGCAGACGAGTAAATAATGAGTTTGTATTAGATTGCTTGAAACAAAATAAATTTTGGATCTTTTTGTTTGATTTAGGAAAAGTGACTTTTTAGTATAGATATGTTCAAAATATTATAATAATTATGTAAGTTTCTTTTTTAAAAAAATGAAAATGTGAAAACTATTTTAGTATTTTTCTTAAAAGTGAAGGTGTTAGTTTAGGAAAAAAGCTATGAAAGGGCCGAATCAAAAAATTACTTTCTTTAAGCTCGAAGAAACGGACTATTTATCAATTTTCATATAATTTCAGCGACTTTATTTTTAATAATTCAAAATTTGACGAATAATATTATTCATTTTTTTTCATTACATGTATTCATTTTCGTCAAAGTGAAAAGGAAGAACAACAATTTCCATACTTTTCTCTGAGTTTATCTTGCAAATTCTGTTTTTTTGGAACATAATTATTCCACATTTATAAAAACAACTTTAATTTGGAACCCAAACGTGTTAAAAATAATATATTTTAAATTCTGTTTTTTCAAAGCATTTATTTTAACTTCTTCAAGACATTTCATCAATTATTATTGCACCTGAAAGAGCCACCAAATCTGTAACTGAGAGGCCTTGATGAACAAAGTTATTTATCAGAGCAGTTAGACTGAGGAAGGGCCCAGGAATGTTCTTATTAGCATCACTTCTGCTTGCTGTAGTAGAATCTCTTCTCCCCAACCCCACTTCCCAGGAAGGGCCTCCTAACTGCAAAAGTTTTCCACAAAAAAATATAGTAAGTGTCATTTTATTCAATGGTCATAATAATTGATAATTTTAACTGGGATAAAAAAAAAAAAAAAAAAAAGGGTCACAGAATATTAGTATATTACACAAACTACAGAATCTCGAGCTGCCAGAGCAAGAATATCAGAACAGGACACCACTTCGGGGCATTGTTTCTCCACACTGGCCTTAATATCATTAATCACATTGAACCCTCTAGCTGACTGGTTGTTAGCTGCAGCTGTTTGCTCTCCAATGAAGTTGCTTGTATCATCCAAAAGTATTGATCCATCACAACCCTGAATGAATATCATTAACATTTGGTTACACATCTCGCATGTATATTATGTTATGTTATATTATATTATATTATTATATACTCACGTTTACAAAGCAGTCATGGAAATGCAATCTGAGCAAGGAAGCCCCCATGCGTGGTTCTTTTTGAATGGCATTGGCCACTCCTTTCTTGACTATAGGTAGCAAGTTTGGGCAGGTGCAGGAGTAAAAGTCTGTACATAGCTCTTCCCCGGAAGCTGTAGTTGCACCGACAAGAATAAGCAAGAGAAAGTAGTAAGAAGCCATTGGAGCTTTCATACACAAGACATACCCAATAATTGGAGCTATCTCTTATACAGCGTTGGACCAACTTAATTAATTAACTGAACACATTGTTTATTTGTAAGGTTCCTCCTGTTGGTTGAGGTAATGTTTGAGATAGACCATACAAAAGGATAAGACAAAATATACGAGTTTATTTACGCCTGATATGAATTAAAATGGAATAGGATATAATATATGACCATTTTTCTTTTGATTATATTAAGATAGTGGAACAATAAAGAATAAATAAAACAAATTTTATTGTGATTGTAAAACAAATGCTAACTAAAGTTTGTGGGTGTTGGAAAGTCTCATATTACTTGTCTCAATTCTTAGGATGTAGTTTATATTTTTGTTGGCCAACTTCACTTAATATTAATTAGTTTTTACATGAAATCTAGTATGATATTAATATTTATAAATTATAATCCATCTATTGTTAAGTTTACTACTAAAATGATAAATTTAATTTACACCATTAAAAAAGTTTTTAAGCTTAATAAATTAACCTATTTAAATAAATATAAATAATATATTTTTTCTCAGTATTATCATATTGAATTTTTTTATAATATATTAAAATCATATTTTTAATATTTATCTTTTTAAATATAATTTTTTTTTATTCACATAAGTTATATTTAAAACATGTATAAAATTGAAGACGACCCTTGCGAATCTACAAGTAATATAAACATGTTATGTTTGACTTTTACAAGATTATTCTACTTATTTCAACTATTGTCCCTATGCCTTGAGTAGCAATTATTTTAATTTTCAGACTTATCTAAAAGCTTCAATATAAAATAGAATTTTAAATAAGTTGATAGAAGAGAAACTTTCAAAAAAGATAAATTAGACTTTAATTAAAAGCATATAATTGGTATTATGCGAGACTTGAACTTTGACTTTTTTAAATTATATTCCTAATTATAGCATGTAATGAAATTGATTATGAATATTCTTTTAAAAAAATTTACAATTTTTTTTATTATGAACTGTTTTAGACATCAAATAAGCTACTTTGAATATACTTGCATGAATTTTCACAGATAAATTTTAAGTATACTATTATAGGTATTATTATCTAATTAAAGTTAGAGTTTTATTTTGTTATAACCTATTTATTGAAAATTTATAATAAAAATCGAGGTGAGTTACTAAGATAAATTAGTTCAAATTTTAATTTGGAAATACAATACACAATTGGGAATTCTAGTGTTTATAAAGTGAAGAAAAAATAATTTGTTGCTTTCGTTTCAACTGAAAATCAAACATACACTAAATTTTTGTACAATTAATTTTGAGTTAAGTAGGATGAATAATTACTAATTTTTCTACTGTACTAACTAATATAATCCATTTTTTTTTATTTTAATGCTGCTAATTTTGCATGAACTTTCCTATATTTATTTGGGGGGAAAATACCCTAAATATATATTTAAAAACACGTTAGAAATTTTCTCTTCTTTACTTGTGAACGTGTATAAATTCTAATGAATTTTAAAATTATAATCTTTAAGTTCAAGGTAAATTTTAATATCTATTCATGTAATACGCATTAGCTCTTATACTTGGGTTTTGGCCATTCAATAGTCATTATCTTAATATGTGTTTCGCTATAAGTTCAAACCATCACGCTTAATGTGAATTATACAAAATGTTACTTCTTTATTTAATGTTTTGAAAAGTGTTGATACCTTTATAAGAATTATTTATTTTTGATAAATAGATATTATAATTTAAATATCTAGAAATACAGAGATTGTTACTTATCAATAGAGATAAACACACCAAACTTATGAAAATAAAAATAATTTAATTAAAATACATTAATGTGTGAATTAAATATTTGCTGAAAGTAAAAAAATTTAAAAATAATTTTGAAATAGCAATTTATCAATCACGAGTATAGTCATGTATTTAATGTTTGAATTAAATTAAGAGATAATATTAAAATATATTTAAAAATTAAGATGAAACAATTTACATAGACTATTTCTGAATTTTTAAATTTCATGAACTAATGTGATAATATTATATATTTTTAAGAGCTAAATTAAAAATTATATACCAAACTATTATGAATATAATATAATCAGAATATACTGTCAAAATAAAAATATATATTGTTATTCAATTATTGATTGCATATATAATTAACATGTTAACTTTTAATAATAATTATTTCAAAATTTATGTTTAAGTAAATTTTAATTAATTAAAAATAATTATTATTAATTAAAAATTACTTAAACATAACTTTTAAAATAATTCATAGTGTAAAGATATTTATAGTATGAAAAATAAGCATAAATTAACATTAAATTTTAACTATCGCGTACCGTCAATATAAATATTTTAATATTATTAACTAATTAAAAGTTATTATAAATATGACTTAAAAATTAATTATTATATAAATTAATAATTTTAATATATATATATGATAAAATGATATTATAATTTTTTTTTACACTTATATATTTACGTTAAGAATTTAATATTTTTTATTCTTAATTTTTTTTGGATTTTTTGTTTTTAATTTCTAAACATCATAATCAATCATTCAACCCTACTCTTTTTAAAGGATTAGATTTGGAACTAGGTCAAAGACTGGTGGTTTTGATATATGATTTTTTAGTCCATTAATTGAATTATATATACTCAAAAGGATATGTCTCACAAAAATGTTGTGAGAATAATCCTAAAAAGAAACAAAAATTTGTTATTTTTAAATTAAATCAATTAAATATAGCAATATTACTCATTGATATAATTTATTTTGTCATAAATTTTACATAAATATTAAATCAACTAAATGAAAAAAAAAATTATATTCACTAAATCTATTATTGATTGATTTTATCTGATTTTTTTACATATAATTATACTAAAACCTAAAAGTTAAAACTATCACTACTTATCTATCATAATAATTTAACATTAATTTAAAAAAGGCCTTATGTCAATATTGATTTTAGATCTAAAATTATGTTGTGTTATTATTTGATAATAAAGATTAAAATTATTAATAAAAAATAGTATATAAAATATAAATATTAAAAAATTTGTTTCCAAAACTAAATAAAAAATATGAAAAATTTTGTGAAAATAATGTTAAACCCTTAATTTCTTTAACGTGAACTGTGTACATTGTGTTGACAAAACAATTCATCCCAATGTAAACAGATGTTAAGCTTTAATGACATAACATTCTTGACTATCCGTTTCCTCTCTTTAGAAAATGTGAGTGAACATCTGTTTTGGAGACTTCAAATCTAAACACAGATGTTAAGTTTTAATGACATAAGATTCTTCTTCATTATCCGTTTACTCTTTGTAGAAAAAATTAGATCATGTGTGCGTGCGATACATGAATAAATTATAAAAAAATAATTTATTTATGTATATATAAAAAATAATATTTATATTTTTAAAGTTTTAATATTAAAAAATAATACAAAATTAATGAAATTTTATATAATAATAAAATTAGTTGACACTTATCTGCTTAGTAAGATAAATATTTAAATATTTCCTTATGTAATTAATTTAAAATAATTTGAAAAGAAATATAGATTAAAACCATTAATTTGTATTTATAATACTTAACTAAATCATAAAAAATTATTTTTTAAATCAGTTATTTAAATTTTTGTAATAATTTTTATGAATTGTATAAAAATTATAATTGAAGATAAGATTGAGCATATAATTCGTATCCGACCAAAATTTGAATAAATCGAAACTAAAAAGATAATTGGATGAAGGTCGCTGAGTGTCGGATAGTATGAATAAAAAAATATAGTATAAATAGTTTTCTTTGGGTCAATATCAGGTGGAGATTTTTTTTTTTTTAATACCCAATCTGATTGAGTATTTGCCACATTCTAAGTCTATGTTTTTTTTTTTTTTTTTCATAATATTCAATCTTAAAATCTTTTTTAAGGAGACCGAATCTAAGAACACTTGAACCAAGAATAATATTATTAACATATAAAATTGAAAAACATAAAAATTATTTACTTATTTGTTTGTAATCGTTAATAAAAATAGTTTATCATTTTGAGTTTGTCTTCGTCATGTTTACTCAAACTTGTGTTAACCCACTCGTCACAACCTATCATCATTTGAAACTGATAATCAATAATCCAAAAATATTTGTGATCAGATATGGTTTAAAAAAAATAATGATTAAATTTAGTTAGATTGAGTATTTGAATACAAATTTGACCAAACCCGATAAATGACCAGGTCTAGTTGAATAATATCAATACAACTTAAATATGATAAATAAGATATATTACAACAATAAAATTATCACTAATATAAAAAATATAAAAAATAATTATTTATTGTTGTAAAGTTTACTATGTACCAATATTTAATCATAATACAAAGTTAATATATTTTTATTACTTTCAAAGTACCAAATTTATGTATTATATTAATATATTGATTTTAGAAAAAATAAATTATACTATAAATATAGTAATATAATGTGATAATAATTTTAACATGTTAGGACGTAAATTCAAATTAACAAGTTGAACAAAATAATAACAATCTAATTGAATAAAGGGAATAACATTGTCCATCATCATTAATCTCATATATCATATTACTAACAATGTCCATTGACATCTAACATCATCTAATCAAAATTAAAATATTTTAAATTTGATGACACTAATTAAAGTATTTAGATTAATTTTTAATTGATTAATTTTTTTAGTAATGAATAAATATTTTTAAAATAACTCATTTTTAAATTTCTATCATGTACATTAATTGCGTTGAATTTTATAAAATTTAATAAAATATTTTTGTAAACATTTATTATGAAATTTATATTTAAAATTTCTCTATCATATTATGTCATAAATACAAAAATAAATATTTTATAACTATTGTAAGATCGTAATATGGTAGGTAAATGCATATTTAAATTATAGGCTTAAGTATGTTTTAATCACTCAAAATTTAGTCACTTTTATTTGTAGTTTTTCAAATTTAATCTTAATTTTTTAGTCTCTTAATTTAATAAAAAAATATATTTTTATTTTTTATATAAGAAATTTCAAATTGATTTTAAAATAATTGAGATAATCATTTTTTTTATGAAGAGAAATTTAAAAATAATAATAAAAGAAAACATACGTGAAAGTTACAAATATAAAAATCTAATTTTTTTAGTATAAGTTTTTCTTTAATAGTCAACTATTTAATTAAAAAATTTAAATACCTAATATTTTTATTAATTTAATTTAAATCATTAATATAAAATATTTTTTTTTTAAATTATCGAATATAATTATTTTTCTCATTTGTTATTTGTTTAATTACTAAATACTTATATTCTTTTTCATGTATTTATTAAAATAACTTATGTTAATTAACTTTTATTTCAATTTAACATATTTTTTATTAAAATAATCATATTTAATTTATTAAATATTAATGTAATTAATTTCACTAATTTAAAATTATTTATTTATATTTTTGAACAATTTACCTATATATTTAAATAAAAAATTTAAAATTATCAACTTATTTAAACAAATTTTATTTTAATAAATAAAGTATAAATATAAATAATATATTTAATACGTAATAAATATATTATAATAAAATATCATTAATATCCTACCTTTTAAAAAAAATTAATTGTATCAAATTTTTTATATATATAAAGATGTGAGGGTGTCAATTATTATATCGTAGTTGTTGTGTACTTTTTCTACAGATAAAAAAAAAAAAAAATCTAAACATACACCTGTACTTTTAACTAAATCAATAATTTACCGGTACAATTATTGTCTCGGAGCAGTGACAATTTTGAGCATTTTCGTTAGTCCAAAAGTCTGGACCATAATTTCTTTGCCTTTTCCGTGTATGGATTCCTTCTGTGGGGTTTCAATAAATGTTGTTTTCTGGGACCACTGGTTCCTCTTTGAAAGGGGTTCCTATGCTGGACAATCCTTCAAAATTATTTTACAAAATAAATCTAAATAATACACCTTTTATTTTTTATATATAATAAATTTACATAAACTTTATTTAATAATTAAAATATTAACAAGTATATGAAAAACTCTAGAATGTGTCATTAATATTTTAAATTTAATTGAAATATGTTATTTAATTATCAATCATTATACATAATTAATTTATTAATTTTTATAATAGCTATTTTAAAAAACATTACAATAATAATTTGAAATATTTTATTGACCATATCAGAAAAATGAACCACAATAACATTAATAACATAAAAATAATGTAAAGTAATACATTAGGTGTGTCTGCGAATTGCGATGATTAGTCATGAAACAGAATATAGCTGTGCATAGGTCAATTTTAATTTGAAGCAGCATTAATGCAAGATCTATGGAGGATTTTGACGTCTTTTTTGTGCTTATTGGATAACCAGCTTTTCGTTGCAAGAGGCTTTTCATTTGTGACAATCTGAAAATGGAAAATCATAAATTAAGGCGAAAACATGAAATTGTTTGACTTTCTCAATCAAGTATTAAAAAGAGATTTCTAAAATTAAAATTAACAACGCACTGAGTTTCCATAATAAAATTACGAGAAGAACGGTCATAAGAAAAATAACTACCATAACAATGACTTTTTTTTTTCTTGAAATAATATTTACATTAGATGATATAAAACTATTTTTCATAAAAAATATATAAAACTGTTAAAATATAAGTTAACATGATTTTAGATAAATGTACTCGTTTAATTTTAGTTAGACGAATTGATTGGAGATATAGTTTATTTTAAATTGAAACAATTTTAAACGCGTTTTAGTGTACATTTAGTACTAATTTAAAATTATACATCAATTTTGATATATGAGAGAAACATTAATAAATAATGTTGTTCCAAACACATGATTAGTATGTCTCAGCTTGAATTTGAGATGAGTCGAACATGATTTTTTTTATTGACTATTATGTTTAATATTAATTGTGTTGAAAACAATATTTTAAATTTTAAACTCATGTCTCATTGATACTAATAGAAGTAACTTTTACATCAATACTAACTTAGTCATGTTATTTAACTTAAGTCATTTTAGTAATTACACACTCAAAATAAATTTTAATTACAAATTTTCAAAGAACATCATGGGCCAAAATTAATTTTCTAATATGTATAAAAAAATTATTTTATTATAAATTCATATTTAATTAAAAATCAATTTTATAATATTATGTAAATTTAAAATAAATTCTACAAACACATGTCCAATACATTTTATATAATTTTTAATTGGATCAAATTAACTAATTTACTTTTAGAATAAAAATCCAAACTTAATTATATTATTTAAAATCAATTTTAATCAAAATTAATTTTATAAAAATAATTTATTTAAAAATCAAGTTTACAAACGCTTATCTAAAATACATAGTAACAACGTTGGACAAATTTAATTATTTTATATAATGATTTAACATAGTTATATATTATTATAAAGATAAGATTCATTCATCCACCACTTTTGGATTTAGTTGAAATTTATCTACTTAAGCAAGAGCTTTCTAAAGAAAAAGGAAGGTAGCTTTCCAAGATTTTCAATTTCACCGACACCATCACTACCTTCCAAATGACATGAAAAAACATTTACAGTATCTTTGAAAGTGGAGAAAAGGAAGAAAGAGAGATGAAAATGATAAAATAATATTTGTTTTCTTCCCTCATTTGATATGCTTATAATATAAAAATAAAGCAAAAAAATATATGTGCACCTTCAATTTGAAAAAAAATCTTGTTATATTCAAAAGATAAAATTATCCTTTTATATATATATATATATAATGTTTGCTATGCTATCATTTTAAATTGATGAGTTTGGTGCGGTTTAATATAATTTTTATTTTTAAATATTTTAAAATAATTAAAATTTTATTTGAACAAAATTTTAAATGATTAAAATATTATTTTTTTATTTTTCATGTCATAATGCATTTATTTTACAATAAATTAAAATTATATAAAATAAAGTATTCAAACAAAATTATATAAAACTAATATAATAAATTATTAGCATTATCCTAATAAAAAAATAGTTGAGTTGATTATATGAATTCATAAACTTAAATTTTATTATTGTTATTGTATAAATTATTTATTCTTTCATAAAATTACTTTTTTTATATAATGTTTGTATATGTAATAACATCAAAATTCTTTAATTTATAATGACATTATAGAATTTATATATATATATATATAATATTGAATAAGATAAAAAATTTAATTATTATTATTTTTCTCACCAAACTATTTAAATAATTATTTTTTTTCTTTTTATTTATTTTCTAACACAAACATATCATTAATGTCAAGAAAACCTCAGGGTTATTAGAGTAAAATAAAATAGAATTTTACATCTAATAAGTTATGAATTTGAATCATCACCCGTACATTTGAAGTGATATAAATATAAATTTATCATAAATAATCATTAAATTCTATTTTTTCTATATAAAAAAAATCCAAATTCAATAATTTGGTTATTTTCTCTTTTGTGATATTTTTTGGTTTCTTTCTCCTTAATCAAATATAATATCTCAACTACAGGTTGGTTAGTGACTGACAACTTTGCTCTAAGTTGCGACATATACTAAAAGATCAGTATCAGTCCTCGACTCGATAAATGATGAGTTTGTTACATAAATAAATAAATAAATAAATAAACTAACAAGTTTTCTATGGCAAATGCCAATATGTAGAGTCATGTTGGATCGGAGGTTAGGGTGTCAGTTGGGGCCATTGGGCACCGTTGCCTTTATCGTTCATTTAGCTTTTGGAATTTAGTGTCTAATTAGTAATGTTTTTAAAATTAGAAAATTCATTCAATTGATTAAGATACTAATTTAAGATTTAATAATTTAATTATGATTAAATTATTATTAAATTATGATTTAATATTGCATAATTTTTTAAATAAAATATCATTTTATAAATTTTTAACATTTAAAAAATATATAAAAATATAAATCAAATATATATAATACTTAAATTTAAATTTTAATAAAGTATAACAATTTTTATTAATAATATATTAAATTTATATTTAAAATAAAAATTAAAATAACAAATTAATATAATATAAGATTATAAAAAATTATGATATATAAAATTATAAATTAATATAAATGGGTAGATTGTATATTTTATAAAAAATAATAATAATTGATAAAATAATTTTTATTTATTTAAAATCTTTATTAAATATGCATTTTTATTTATTTTTAAAATATTTTATTATTTATTAAAAAAATTAAAAATACCGGTTCAAACCGATTTTTTATACCAATTTTAGCTAGTTTTTGACTAGTAGATTTTTATCTGACTCTAAAATCTTTAAATTTTTTTAAGTAACTGAACTAGTCATCAGATTAGTTCCTATTCGAAACAGCTGGTTTGTTCCGGTTTTAATCACTTTACTAATTAGAATACTCCATAAAGATGTGAAAAAATATATTCTTATAATATATTATAACCTTCTAACAAATATAAGAATATTCATTCTCCCTTTAATATTTTCAAGAATAATAGAAGATGATGTGAAAAAGATACATCCTTATATTTTAATGGTTTCAATGCTATGTTTTCTTTTTTCTTTTTGAATAATATTTGTAATTTTTTGAAGCTTTATATGTGGGGCTACCAAGAACTTGTTTATTTGGGTTTAGTTGATTGATGTCTTCTCGTAATCCACTCACAAATTCAATTTCATTTCCCAATGGACCATTACTTTCCCGTGTTATAGCTCCCAAGATGGTGTTGAAGCATTTATCAAGCCCAATGTCTTATCCCCCTTTCATCTTCTATTTATTTTTTCTGCTTCTATCATTACTCTCTTTACTACATTTACTTCCACAATATTGGGCCTAATTTTGTTTAGCCCGCTATACATCCTATTTGTCATATCCATAATTCCATTTAAACCTGTAGTTCCTTTTGAAATTTCCCTTATTAACCTCCCTTGTCTTTTTTGTGTAGAAGATAAGACAAAGCAGAGGCTCTTGTTACTTGCGTCATTGCGTGTCTCTATGCCAATTTGGTGTACGTCTTTGTGCCCTTTTTTTTTTTCTTATCCAACACATAATTCGCTAACAACTACCTCTATACATCTAATTTGTCTACTGTGGGAATGATCTGTGTTTGGGCAAATACCTCCATATCTTAGTTATTTTCTAGGTAATAACTTATCTCTTTCTGCATATTTCCTCGTTGAAGAGTTTCTTGGACCTCCATGGATACATGTCTTTCCTTTGATTCCCATGCTTTACCATCATCGTGATACTTTGATTCAGAAGATGCGACCTCCGTACCTAAAACACTTTCCCTTTTTGATTCACTTTCCATCTTTCCTTGTCCCTTCCATCTCCAATAGGAATTCTGGTCTTCGTAATTATATGTTTCCTCCACCACCCTTATGGGATACACATTTCCGTTAATCTTGACTTTGTTACTGTAATTAGTAATTAATATCTTAGGGGAAGTAACTTTGATCAAAACTCTTGCAACATCTAATTTTCCAAATTGTATAGTGTCCTTATCCATTTTCATAAGGGAACCTACAATTCCCACAACTTATGAAAAACAATGTTGCCCCTACATATTGAGAGGGACATTATAGTATCTCAACCATACAAGTCGACTTAGAGTTATGTTATTTGGGTACCATTTTTGAACACTATTAAAAATTGATAGGATATTGTCATCCTTTTCTTCAACTCTTCAATGATCTCGTTCTCCTCCATGTCACTAATAAAGACCATATCATTCTCAAAATATCTCAATTGAGTATTTCTTTTGTTGTGAAAAACTACTAGAACTTTAATCTTGTTAGACATAGATAGGTCTCGTAAGTTTCCAACCCAGATTTGTTTTAACCATCCCTTGGTTCCTCTTCCATCTTAATGTCCTAGCTCATTTACTAGTTAGCTTTACGTCCCCTTTCCTCCACATTTTTTCCCTCCATCTGCTAGTACTAGTAGACACAATCTGTGCCTATGTCTTCGTTGGATAGTGAAATTTATATGTGTTTTGTAGTTGCATCACGAACTTGTCACCTTTGACTCTCCTAACCTCCTTATTTGTATACCCATTTTTGTAACATATTGGCTTCCATGCATCTTCTACTTGACTTTTCGATCTACAAACTTCGCCTTCTTCCTATATTTAGGGATATTAACTCTTATCTTCTTATCCTTTCTATAGATTTCATTCAATTATGGCTTTAGGAGTTTAGCATTCTGAACATATAAGAACCCTATGAAACCATACCTATTTCCTCACGCATCTCTTTTTTTGCAATAAAACACTCTACACTTCCCCTATTTCTATTTTTCTTTTCACATATCAATCTCCTTGAAGTTATCAGGAAAGTGAGTGAAGAAAAATGTGGATATCTTTCCATTTTCCTTATCTCCTTTTTGCTTCATATTCTTGTTGTCTTTGTCTTGTCTTTTCTCTCTCATCTCTCTAATATATTTTTTTGTTTGATATGCAGTACTACTTTCAATTACAACTCTATAAATAAACCCAAAATTAAACCTAAATTTTGATTAAAGAATTTAAATGTCAGAAAAACATAAATATATTAGTGTCAACATTAATTTTGAAGTTATCACTTTGTCGATATTCAAGTATTTATTAACATAGACTTTGCAGGATTAGCATTATGCATTTTACTAGTAGTTTCATATTTTTTTATTAAATTAATAATTTAGTTCTTACTTACTTTTGATTCCATCTTTTATTTTTATCTTTGTATGAAAATTAATTATTATAGTTTAGTTCTTTTACACAAAAAAAAAAGTTTATGAAAATTTTCTTATTAGTTGTCAAAGTAATAAAGTGTTAGCTATATATTTTGATTAGTTAATTAAGCTAAATCAAATTTTGGTTCATATATTTAACATTAATTTTAGTTTTAGTATCAACATTAAAAAATAAATATTGATGGTTAGATTAAAAAAAAAATTCTACATATTTTGTCCTTACATAAAAGACAACTTAGCAAATATTACAGATCAATTTGTAAAAGTTTTCCATGTAAGAATCAAAATATTTTTTTCATGTAAAAATTATCAAATGTAAAGTTTAAAGTATTAATTCAACCTTATTTTTCTAACTAAAATTCACCAATATTTCAGAACCATTCTTCAAAAATCATGACACTCAACATCCTTCTATTTTCCCTACAAAACCAAAAATACCACACTCTACACAAATTCAACACCCTAAATAAATCCCTCCAAATCATATAAACAAAATTAAAACTTTGTTAAAGAGCTATAAAAAAAAATGAAAACTATACGCATATGCTTTTAGGAAATATGGATGGCTATTGTTTGATTTACTTTTCTTAAAAATTAAGGACCAAACGTAAAAGAATGGAACTAAATGTAAATTTCGTTGAAATTTTGGAGACAAAGTAAAAACTTTTGCCATTTTTTTTGTTGTATTTGTGTTTTTTGTATTTGGTAAGAGAAACCGAGATGATCAAAGTAACAAACCGGCCTACTATAAAGCCCAACAATAGGAAAGTTATATATTTTCACAACAAAGTCTGGCCCAAGGATGCTTACTTTGCTACCAGAAGCTCTCACGTCACTGGACAATCATATTACAAGCTTAAACAATTTTCGTCTTTGGTTATGCAAAGATATCTTGTTATTGTGGTTAGTTTCATATATTTACAGTATGAGTTGATTCTTTCAAATATTTTTGTTTGTTAAAGTTTGAAGAGACTAACACTTGAATTTGTAATCTTAGATATATGATTATCGTTAGTATAGATAGAAGTAACCAAAAATATTTATTGTAACCAGTGTGTAATTAATAAAATATCTTTAAGTTAACTCAATTTGAGTAAACCATATAAATACTCGTGTATTTCTATTTTTGTTGGATGAAGTTTTGATCTTACTTGAAAGGTGTTTAACAAAAAAGTTGAATAAATTTTTTTTTAATGTATTTTTTGTTCTTTGAAACTTAGGTGTAGTGTTATTAAATATAACTATTACTTAAATAAATTAATTTAAAAATTATTTTTGAAATAGAATTAAAATTTATGAAATTATTAATAAAAAATTACTTATTCATGTGAATAAACAATGCTTTTCATCTATTTATTTTTTCTTTCATCTCATTTTTATGATATTTTCTTTTTATATATATATTTTTATCATATATCACATTTATATTATTTTTCCCCTCTACTTTTTCTTTTTGGTTTTTATCTGTCTCTTTTCAACACGCAGTTTACCTCATTTTGAATTGGACGTTGATCATTACTGGTGTCAAAATGTTGGTGGGACCACTGTTGCATTTCCTTCTACAAAACACAGTATACTAGTTGACCATAATAAAAGTGCACAGAATCACATGCTCCAATTAGGCATTTAGCTTCCTCCTTTTGCTGCTCTAGCCACACTCTAAAATCCTCACTTGAATTGAACAAAGAATGGACCATAAATATATGAGATCTATTGGCAGACATGAGGGGGGACATGATTCAAAATGTAACTGTAGAAAGTAGGAATGTATTTGGTGGATCGAGCTAGCATTGTTTTTGATTGGCTATAAGAGCCTGAGACTGAACTGAACCTACAAGCATTAGGAAGTCATCGTTATGTCACAATGCTTCGTGCTAGTGCGCTTTTTCTACGACACTCCTACCCAGTAATCGCACTCAGGTTGGGTTGACGCAATGACACCACTTGCACTTCACTTTTGTCTACAAATTGTTATTGGATTCGTTTCTCATGATTACTGGGCCAAGTGACTGAGGATACGAATTGGGTGTCAAATAATTGTGATCAACGATTTCTTCCCCAGTCTCCTCCAAACAAAGTGTTGGGTGCGGCCTATTTCACCATTATTATCTTTAACCTTTATTTTGTCGTCTATGTATCTTGCAAGTTGCAGATGCTGCTCTCAATGCGACCCATAAGTGATAGTTAGTTGGCTATTTGTTAATACTGTGTCTATGTTACTTATTTCTTGCAGATAATGATTTGCTACCAACTGGGAGAAACCATCCAAAATGAGTGGCACCAAAACGGGGACGAAAACACTGCCTGTGGCTTGACTGTAGGGGTATCACAGCAATTGTATGTGGACACAGGAAAGTATATGGTAATGCATATAAAACTCATTTGGCTACAACTACAAGAAACATTAGTTTATACGCGTTACCTTTTAAAATATTCTTTAATTTGAGCCTTTTTTTCTGAATGTAATATGAACTACAAGAAATTCATTCAAAATAAGAAAAAAAAATACTCAAAAGAGTGCTGAAAAATGAACTGCAAACTTTTTCTTTCAGATTTCTCTTAAATGGGATTAATTGCATGCAACTATATGTATAGCTTTAATTAAGAACATAAGATTTGAATTTTCTTTATAGCTATAGCTTTGCAAAATTGAACTCAATGTGAACACCTCCCCTTCCCAAACGTGAATTTTCTTTCTCCTGCCTGTATATAGAGGATCATTCTTGTGTGAGAACGAGAGTGCTATGGATGATCTTTAAGCCAATTTAAAATGTGGGCAGAGAAATGTGTTCAACGTTTTATCTCGTTCTCTTATCCGAAGTCTCTTTCTGCATTTCCCCTGCCATGAGGAGCAGGGGTTTAATGACTTACAATGACTTCTCTAATGGTACTGTTGGTATTGCAATTATGGTGGTTGTCTGACTATGTGTTTGTGTATGAATATTCAAAGAGCATCAAAACCTTGCAAATCTAGCAGTATACTAGCTGCCATGGTTTTAACTTTTAAAACCTCGAGGTTTTTGGGTTCTATGTGATCGCATTGCGACTAATATTACAGTCGCATCAGCCACATCCACCAATAATTTAAATTTTTATAATGTCAATTTTTTTTAAAATTAAGGATAAAATTTGTTGAAATCCAAATATTTATTTAAGAGATTGATTTTTCTTAATATATATATATATTTTATATGTTTAAACTAAAAATTAAACTCTTAACTACACATTATTTATCAATAATATTATATTATTTTGATAATAATAAAAAATTATAACAAAATTCCAATATTGCAAATTAAAACTTTACTTCTTGTGATTTTGTATTAGACGGAATACTAAATGTAAAACTTATATTAAATGTTTTTTTATGTAGTTATATTAAATGATTTAATTATTATTATTTTTTAGTTTATATACTTAAAAACAGGTTTTTAATTCTTACACATGTTAATTTTAATTCTTGTTAATTTTTGTTGTAAGAATTAAAAAATGTGATAAGTGCCAATTTTTAATATATTTATGTAGGAAATTTGTGTCTTTTAGGCTTTATTATTGTAGAAATTAACAACTATTTTCTAATTTGAGACTATATTTATTAAAAATACATGTTTTGAGTTTAGAAACAAGATTTGATATTTAATC
>JAMLFT010001842.1:0-28429 GCA_026544285.1 Pachyrhizus erosus | reverse complement strand
TTACTCAACTACTAGAGAAAGGATATAAAGTGTTATTTGAGAACAAAAATTGTGTGATTAAAGATGCAAACAACATAAAAATCATCAAAGTTCAAATGAAAGGAAAGAATTTTTCCTTAGATTCGATGAATGATGAGCAACAGGTTGTTGTACACAAAGAAGATGATAATACAATGCTTTGGCATAAGAGATTGGGGTACTTTCATCATGTTGCTCTACTTTTCATAAAGAAGAACAACATAGTGAAAGACTTGTCTGAATTAGAAGATTTACCTCCAAAATGTGTTGCTTGCCAATATGGAAAGCAGACTTGGCTTTCTTTTCAACAAAACAAGGCTTGGAGGGCTTCACAAAAACAATAATTAGTACACACAGATGTGGGAGGACCCATGAAAACATCATCATTGAATGGCAACGCAGGCATTGAACATCAATTGACAACACTATACACTCCACAACAGAATGGTGTTGTGGAGAGGAAAAACAGAACAATTATGGAGATGACAAGGTGCTTACTTCATGACAAAGGACTCCTAAAAACATTATGGGCAGAGGCTACAAACACAGTCATGTTTTTGCTGAACAGATTGCCAACAAAAGCTCTATAGAAAATGACTCCATTTGAAGCATGACATGGCTACAAACCAAAGCTAACAAATTTGAAGACATTTGGCTGCCTATGTTTCTCTTACATACCTCAAGTAAAGAGAGACAAACTAGACAATAAAGAAGAACCTGGAATTTTTGTTGGCTATAGCTCAACTTCAAAGGCTTATAGAATTTACCTACCTCAAAGTAACAAAGTAATTGTCAACAGAGATGTCAAATTTTTGGAGTTAGATAGTTGGAGTTGGGAAGATGATATGAAGCTTGAGTTTCAAGAAGAGAATGAAGATGTTGATGAAGAACCCATTAGAGGAAATAGATCACTTTCAGACATCTATCAAAGGTGCAATGTTGCTGTCATGGAACTTGGAGGATATGAAGAAGCTGCAGCTGACCAGAAATCGATAAATGCAATGAAAGAATAGCTCAAAATGATTGAAAAAAATTCAAACATGGGAGCTAGGGGACAAACCTCATCACAAGAAAGCAATAGGTAGCAGCATGGAGAACATTGATAAGTTCAAGGAAGAAATTAAAGATGTTTTTGAAATGACAGACATTGGAAGGATGACATTCTTCCTTGGTATGCAGGTATATCAAAAACAAAATGAAATATTTCTCTGTCAAGAAAAATATGCAAATAAAATTCTCAAAACATTCAACACAGAGGGGTGAAAACCAGTTGCAACTCCAATGAATCAAAAGGAAAAGTTCTATAAAGAAGATGGAGTTAAAAAAGTGGATGAAAAGCTATATAGGAGACTTATAGGTTGCCTGATGTACTTAAGTGCAACATGGGCTAATATCTTGCATGCAGTAAGCTTGTTATCAAGGTATTTTCACTATGCTAATCAAATTCATTTTAGGTTATGTTAAAAATTTTAGTCTTCTTGGTTATTCTAATAGTGATTGGGCTAGATGTGCTGATGATATGAGAAACACTTTAGGTTATCATTTTAGCTTTGGTTCTAGAATTTTCTCATGACATTCAAAGAAACAGGAAATCATAGCTCAATCCACAGCAGAAGCAAAATATGTGGTCGCAACTGCTGCTGTAAATCAAGCTCTCTGGATCAGAAAGCTCATGATAGATTTGCATATGGAACAACAAGATAGTACGCAAATATTTGTGGACAATCAAGCTGCAATTTCAATTGCTAATAATCCAGTTTTCCATAACAAAACAAAATACTTCAAGATAAAGCTCTATTTTCTTAGAGGAGCACAAAAGGAAGAAGAAAGTAAAATTAATTTACTTCAAAACTGAAGAACAAAGTACTGATATCTTGACAAAGACACTTCCTAAGGCTAAATATGAATTCTTGAGACAAATGCTAGGTGTATACAATTCCAGAGTTAAAAGGAGTTTTAATTGGATGACTTATGAAATAGATTTTTTATTGTTGCTATTTTTTAAGACTATGACTGTTTGTTATGTCATACTTGCAGTAGTTTATTATAGACACGTATGCAGTAATAATTTTCTATTTTCAGTTTTTCTCTTTATATAAAACAATCTGCTCATTGATCAGTAAAATAACTTCTGCATTCTACAAAATACTTCCTAGAGTTTTCTGTCTTTCATCACTTCATATTTTTTATACCCAACAAAAACGCGAAAGAGAATAAATTCTCGCATTAAAAATTTAATGCGGAGAAAGCTTTGGTCGAAGGTAGTAAAGTTGGTTTTTTGTAAGTTTCAGCTTCCATTTGAGCGTCAACACTGCATTACAGAGGAAAGAAGCAGTCTGGGAGTGACATCACCTTAGATGGATTGTGTCTACATGAATCCCCATGAATCCATTGAAGCGCGTGTGAAACACCTTCTTTCTCTTATGACTTTGAAGGAGAAGATTGGTCAGATGACACAGATTGAGCGTTCAGTTGCTACCCCTTCTGCCATCAAACACTTCTCCATTGGTATCTACAACTACAACCATACATACAAGTTCATATATATAAATTTGTGTTATGTGTGTTTTGACTCCATTAATGACAGTTGGTCACTTGAAGTGAAAGAGAGAGAATGTGTTTTTAATTAGTTGAAGCCTCTGCATGTGGATTTATTTATTACTTTCATTTTGGCAAGTTAAGTGTGTTCTTTTGGTTTGAACAAAGGGAGTGTGTTCAGTGCTCCAAATAATGCACCTTTTGAGAAGGCACTGTCATCTGATTGGGTTGATATGGTGGATGGGTTTCAGAAGTTGGCACTTGAATCGCGGTTAGGCATACCAATCATTTACGGGGTTGATGCTATTCATGGTAACAATAGTGTCTATGGTGCTACTATATTTCCTCACAATGTTGGCCTTGGAGCTACCAGGTTGGTGGGCATTTTGTTTTATCTTATTATTTTCTGGGTTGGGGGTTTGGCTCACCTTAATGTGATTTGACTTGCATCTTTGAGATTTTAGCCGTTCACCCCTGCCATGAATTTTCCAATCGACCTTAATTTGCTATTAGGAAAAAGAGTAGTCTCAAATTGATCTTTTATTTTTGTCTCAGACATACATAACAGTTTGTATAATTGTAGGTACTTTTTAGATATGTTAGGAAATAATTTGGTGACAAACTTTTAAAGGACTAATGTAGTGTGACACGATACTTTTGCTCCTTGTGTGGCAGTAAGGCATCATAGTCAACCTCGGAATTAGTTACACTGATAAACTACAATTTTGTCTGTGTTGTGCTATATGGCATTTACCTAAACGTGTTACAGTTAATACTTATTTCTAAGTATGTTTTGCATAATTGATATAGCTCACTTGAAAGGAAACGACACAATTAAATTTGCTAAAGAAATAAAGAAACTCTGAACATCAAATTTCTGTGGTAGATTTCTCATTCATTGCTACTACGGAAGTTGTGCATACTATCTCATTTAGCAAAATGGAATATTACTACCTTCTAGATTTCTTGTAGATAATCATTTGAATTTCAGTCTAGATCAAATGGAACCCAATTAAAAGATGTTTAAATACTTCTTCCATGACCTGACTAATGTTTTTATGAGCTGAGTTGCCATAAGAGGATCATTTATGCAAGTAATGTAATGTGTTTGTACAACAGCGCACAAGGTATGTTGAACAAAAACATCAAATTCATTACTGGCTAAAAGTCATTTCATTGAATTAACAGAATTCTGACATTGGTTTGCATGGATTTGTAGTTTTTGCTGCATCTACTGTTGGGACTTGAGAGCACAACAGAGGCAATACCAAAAGACTCATGAGAATGCTAGAATGCATTAGTACAAAAAATGAAAAATTATAATAGATGACCAGCTTATATTCATGTCTATAAGTAAGGATCAAATCCCTCATAATGTAGTTCAAAAAACAAAAGGGTGACCCAGAGAGCAAGGCGATGCTCCCACCTAGTAGGGCTTAGGGAGGGTATAACAAGATATATATGTTACTTGTGTCTCTTTTTTCTTTAGTTTATGCCTTCTTTTTCTTCGTAACAAAAAGATGAAATGAAAATGTGTAACTCACTTGGATAGGTGAATGTACAGGTATGCAAAGATCCTAGATAGGGAAGATGCTATGAGAGTTACAGTGAAAACACTGAATCAGTCTGCAAAATGACTTCTTTTGTTTTAGGGTTGCAGGGCCATCCTCCAGAAAGACATCCAAGGGGCTACCCATTTGTGGCTGGGAGGTAGACAAAAGCCACTAGTATAACTTCCATTGCCTTCAGGAGGACAATACTTTTTTTTTTTTCCTTTTGTTATCATTTTATTAATTGTTTCTGGATCATTTTTCCTAGATTCTGGATTCACTTAAAAAAATAAAAAAAAATAAAAAACCTCTTTGAGCATCTTGAACTGGTCGAGATAAGGACACTGGTGATTTCAAACTATTAAGTTTGTATATATTTCCAAAAGTTTGTATGTTCACCTATTGTTTGTTCCTGTCCAAGGGGAAGACTAACTACCGTTTTTGAAACTCAATACTAAGTTAGGATCCATATATCTTCATCAAAATCACTTTCATACATCTAATTAGTACTTAAGGAATAAAGTTATTGCCTGTGCCAAGCATTTTGTTGGAGATGGAGGTACAGAGAAAGGTGTAAATGAAGGCAATACCATACTATCATTTCAAGATTTGGAGAGGATCCACATGGCCCCTTATGTGGACTGCATAGCTAAGGGAGTTTCTACCATTATGGTCTCATATTCTAGCTGGAATGGAAACAAACTCCATGGTCACCATTTTCTGCTTAATGAAATTTTGTAAAAAAAGCTAGGCTTCAAGATAGATTTCTTTTCTTATAAAACTTGTGCCTTGAAGTCAATGACTAAAATAATCAAATTGCCTTGCAAGTGATGTTCATTTATTGTTTTCCAGTATATTATCAGTTATTGCTGTATGACGAGAATACATGCTAAATCATTTATACATTTTTTCTTTGTTCAAAAGATGAGAGCTTCACTTGTATTCTTTAATTCAGGGTGAAGTGCAAATTGAAGCTGTTTTGTATTTTCTTTTATTTGTGAATTCAAATAAAGCATTGTGTATGGACATATGCTCCACTGTAGGGATTTGTGATTTCTGACTGGGAGGGAATTGATGAATTATGCCAACCTTATGGGTCAGATTATCGTTATTGCATCTCCACTGCCATTAATGCTGGAATTGATATGGTATGTATCTTCAATTTCCATAAAAAATTGCCTATATTGCTTGATTTCATTTTATATTCATTTACATATTCAATAAAATATGCAGGTGATGGTTCCTTTTAGATATGAAACTTTTGTTGAAGAAATGATGTCTCTATTTCAATCAGGACAAATACCAATAGCCAGAATTGATGATTCCGTTGAGCGCATTTTGAGAGTGAAGTTTGCTGCTGAACTTTTTGAGTTTCCTTTAACTGACAGATCTTTGCTAGATGTAGTTGGTTGTAAGGTAAGCAAAAATCAGCTGATAGTGATTTTCACTACATTTATATAATCTTATTTGAATATTTTAACATGCAACCAAGTCTGATCAAGCTGAATTAGTTTCCCTTTCACCATAATCTCAGTGTCTCAACAATAATTTGAAGAATACATGTGATATAGGACATTTAGTAGGATTTATTTTGTGTTTTGCATTGGAAGTGTCTATGATGTGACAATCAGAATCAGTTCCTCCCACAATCACTTTTAAGAGCAAATTTATTTTTAAAAACATCCATAAAAATTTCTGCCTTTTTTATAGTTCCCTTACAGTGCGAAAGCAATTTAGGAACTAAAGAAATGAACAGACTGCAATGGCATTATTCTCCAATGAATTGAATGATTAATGATGAGGAGAGAAAGATATCCAGACAGCGTGAAAGAGAGGATAGAAATATCTCTAAAAGGATATAGTACAAGAGAAAGGAATTGCTAGAGGGCAATGGATAAGGAAGTAATATGGGGTATCCAAAGAGTATGTGATACTCTTTTTTTTAAGTAATTAAGACCAGTGCTTGGTTAGCATCTCTCAAACAAAAATACTGCAACTTAGACTACTGTACAAGGGAACACAATAAATTAATTAAGCAGAATTTGTGTCAATATTATTCCTTTTTAAAGTAAAAATAAAAACTGTATTTGTAAAAATGTTAATGTTTTTATAATTTTTATCATCTGGTTATATATGTGCAATCAATGTAATTGATAGATTATGCTTTGCCATTTAATTGTTTCCACAACTACATAGAGATCTAGCACGTGAAGCAGTTCGAAAATCCTTGGTTTTGTTGAAAAATGGTAAGGATCCAAGTAAACCCTTTCTTCCATTGAACAGAAATGATAAGAAAATCCTTGTTGCTGGAACTCATGGTGATGATATTGGGTATCAATGTGGAGGATGGACAGGTACTAAGTATGGTTCTAGTGGCCAGATCACAATTCGTAAGTCAATGTTTGTTTTATTTCCAACACTATACATTCATTCATTATTCTTGAAGCTGCTCTGGAAGAGTTCATGTTTTGATTATATGCTATTGAAATAAATTTTGTACCCTATTCCCTAGTCCTATGTTTCAACCATATATGTGATATGTCTAGTACTTAAATATTTTCGTTAATTCATATAATTGCTTTCGTCTTTTGTCACATTATTGGATTGTGGATGGATGCTAGGTCCCTTATATGACTGCGATTTCAGGCACAACTATCTTGGATGCTGTTAAGGAAACTGTGGGGAATGAAAAAGAAGTTATTTATGAGCAATGTCCATCAACAGACATCATAGAACATAACGAAGTTTCTTTTGCCATTGTTGTGGTCGGAGAAGGTCCCTATGCTGAGTGTGGAGGTGACAATTCAGAGCTCGCAATTCCATTTAATGGAGATGGAATTATAAACTTAGTTGCTGATAAAATCCCCACACTTGTGATTATGATATCTGGTTGACCTTTGCTCTTAGAACAGTGTCTATTGGAAAAGATAGATGCTCTTGTTGCTGCATGGTTGCCAGGTACAGAAGGACAGGGAATCACAGATGTCATATTTGGAGATCATGACTTTGAAGGTCAACTACCAATGACTTGGTTCAGAAGAGTTGAACATCTTGACTCAGCCAATTGATGGAGTTAGTTCATGTGACCCTTTATTCCCTCTTGGTTATGGGCTAACATATAATAAGAAGTTACATGACTAAGTACTTGAGTACTCAAAAACTTGCTCAAAGATTCAATACAAGGAGTTCGTGAAAAATCTTTGCCCCTAGCATCAATCTTTTATCCTACCACGTACCATCCATGCATGTATGAATTATGATATATTATCAGATACCCTGTTGTAATTAGTATATCTTTGACATTTGCACAAATGAACTTTGAGGATGACCGTGATTCATTAAATGTACGCATTAGATTGTCTTATGTTGTGTCTCATGCTATGAATTGAATATTTCAATCTTCTTGACTGGCCTAGCTGATCTTGTAATATTGTTGAGAGGACATGTCCTTTACTGTTTCTATTTCTCCATAAATGCCTAAATTATTAGCCTTGTTGCCTATATTCTGGTTTATTCCCATAAATTGGTGTGAAATCTTTGAGAGACAATTGCATCACCCAATGGGATATGATGCACCCGCTATCAGTCATTGTGCTACTAACGCCCCCACTATAATACATTATTAGATTATGGGCCAATAAAGCACCATAGAGAATCATACACACTTTTCTCACAGCCTTTAGACATGATTTCTGATTAATAATTCCATTTGCATTGGACTTGAGCGTTGGTTGCAGAGTTTGGTTTGAATTTTGATTCATCGAAAGCAATTCAAGGACAATCCTGATGCACTTGAATTTAATGGAGGAGAGCCAAAGACAAATTCGGTTAAAGAAGTGATGGAGCTTGAAGAAAAAGTTCTAGAAAGCGGAAAAATTGTTCCCTCCTAATGATTCATGGTTATTATTTTTTTTATGATTTTCCTCTTCCTCTTAACAAGATTTTAAAAAAAAAATAATCATAAAGTGCATATTATCATGTATTGAGTACTTAATTTGATTTTTTTTATATTTCACAGCGCTAAAAATGTGTAGAAGAAGAAAAAAAAAGTACCAGTATATTACAGTTTTTTTAACTGAATGCTTGAGTATTAGTTTTTTAGGGCAGATTTTTTTTTTCTTCCAAAATCTCTCCTGAAGTTGATAAAAAAAATATTTATCTAAAATAGTTGAAAGTTAAAAACCAAACACGCAAGACATTTGTTATTTATAGCTCAATATTATTAATATACTTTTCTTTTTATTTTTTAAAAATATTTATGTTATAGAAAGTATTTTTTGAAATGTTAAAATGTTAAAATTTTTACATTTTAAAAATATTTTTCAGAAATATTAAAATTTTATATTTCAGAAAATATTTTCTAGAAATATTAAAATTTTACACTTTTAAAAAATACTTTCCAAAAGTCATTTTTTAAAAGAAAAAATGGAATATATGTTTTGAAGAGAATATTTTTGTGCAATTTAGGATAATTCATGATGATGATGTCATAGTTGCAAATAATTTGGACATTTTGTGTTTTTTGATATTGTAAAAATTTTATTTCTTACCTAAAAGAGTAATTTCATTAACAATCAAGATATAATTTTGGTGATTATTTAACTTAATTTTTTTTTAATTATTGTGATTAGAGTGTTAATATATTTATGAAATTCATATTCCTACAATTTGTTTCTAGAATTCATAATTTCATTTTTTTTAATTACCATTTCTTTTAAAGAAATCAAGAAAGTATATTAATGTAGAACAAATACATAACAACTTAAAGATAATTATTGTTTCATTTTTTAAAAAATATTTTAAAATATTAAAATTTTAATATTGCTAAAAATTACTTTTTAGAATGTAAAAATTTTAATATTCTGAAAAGTACTTTTAAAATATTAAAATTTTTTCCTTTCTAAAAATATTTTTTAAAATATATTAAAATTTTAATTATCTTAAAAGTAATTTTTTAAGATAAATAAATAAATATATATTAATAATATTGAGAGATATAAAAAACAATTGCCAGCATAAATTGGTTGGAATTATGCTATTGACAGGCCCAATAATGTTTTCCGTAATGGCAACTAATATATAAAGGTGTAGCGGTCTTTATGCTTGACCATCTATTAGTGTGATATCATTGCTGTAAATGATTAATAGACCCCTTTATTTAAAACTTTTTAAGAAATAATTTTAAGACTGCATAGAAAAGTACTTTACTTTTTAGAGATTTTATATAGAGTAGAAGACTAAAAGTCTTTTCTTTGTTATAAAAATCATTTTACTTTACAATGTAATTATAATTTCAGTTTTTTTTAATAAAAAACCTATTTTTTATAGTTATTTTTTTTCAAAAATTTGAACAAACACAAAAATTTTAAAATTATTTTTCATGAAAAGAAAGAAGAAGAAGCTGAACAAGCACACGGTCTAAATAATTTTTTTGACTTTAAATGTTGAAGTCGTGATTTTAGTAAATCCTTTTGATAATCCTTCTCATAATTTTCCTCCACAAGTTATTTTATATGTAGCTTTTTTCCCCATACAGCTCCATGTTTTCAGAACTTCTGGTGAGCCATTCACAATGAAGATCTGCCAGTGGGTTTAAGAATAAAAAAAATATGAAATTATGGGTCATGATATGAATGGGGTTACGCTATGGGGTTGCTATTAACCAGTACATCTGTTCAATGGAAGTATGAGTGAAGTGGTCAAGCTTCATTTTAATACCACTTGCCAAAAAAAACAAAACACTGCCTTCGAGAAAAGTTGGTGGTTTGTCTCTTCAATATCATGCTGACCCATTATATTAGGCTTATACCGTCATGCATTCACATGTAAAATGAAACTGACTTGTTGATTGTTTTATTAGGCGTTTCAAATTGCAGGGAATGTGAAAACAAAGATCGTTCTAAAATTCTCAATAACTTCAGAACTATCTTATGAACATAAAATTAGAAAAAAAAAAAAAAAACCTTTCTAAAGCGATACATTTTTCTGCTAAAAAACCACGGTTGATTCATATGAGGATGTTGTGTTTCCTAAGCGAAAAATAAAATAGAACATACTAGAATTCGAGGATGATATTTATTAGCTCTTAGAAATTGAAAATATTGAAGACATTTCATCTCATTCCATAAATTCACCCCTCGCATATTCCTAACACATTAAACTCGGGACTACTATGCTGATACAATATTCAATCATTCCTATAAGAAAAGAAAATATTACGTGACTCTATTTTGTCATTTTGTTTCATGCACCTATCCTTGAAATTTTATAAATTTTTTCATATATAGAATCATTACTTAACCTATAGGACTAATGTAGTGGTGTAAAACTTTGTTGCATTCATATGTGAAGAACAATTTATTTAATATAAAGATTCATGTTCAATTTTTTCTTTGTAAACTTTTTTTAATCAACAACAAATATAGTACAAGCGAGATTAATCTCTAATCTAGTAAATTAGAAAACATCTATAATCTTTAATTCAAGACAAAAAAAAAAAAGAAGACTCATTACTTACATGAGTTTGCATTACGTTTACAGGCTATTTTAAGCACATATACTTAATTATCTCCTTGAAAAGCAAGCATTCGAGATTTGGTCCAAAACAATCAGAATAAAAAGAACTCATGTTTAGGAGTATGCATGATATTCTTTATGGTACAAGGTTTGTAGAAAGTGGCACATAAGTGGTCAAAATAAACTTATAGAAGAAGAAAGTTACGACTAGTGATGATTTGAATCTTTAATCAAGTGCGCACAATAGGTTTATTTCAATTAGTGCTGCTTTTTGTGTATCAATGAAGCACTTAATTAGCTTTAAGATTCTCCGTCCAAAGAAAGACTGTGGGCGCGTCTTTGTGCAAGTGAATGAGACAGAAAGTGATTGGAGAGAAAGAGTGAATGGCACATGGAATAATTAATTGTTAGAATGCTTCCCTTTTCACAAGCTTAATCATGTAGGATCAGAAATTGACCACGACATTAATATATGTTGTTGAATTTACCAGAGTTTAATTTTTTGTCTTGAAAAAATAAATTTTATTTTAAACATGAATTTTAACTTTTCTAAACAGAAATTTGTGTAAGGACGCACTCAGTTAAAATATGTTGATGATATATAAAGACACACTTTAACTTCGTGTACTTTTATAAGACCAAGCATTATGTTCTTTAATTTGAGGGTGAGAAGAAATTAAAACAAACAGAAGGTTGACAACAAAATCTTTGTGATAACAATTTTTAGTAACCACGGTAATTTAAACTTTGATTATTAGATTATGCTAATGAATATCTTAATAAGGATTCTGATAAAGTGATTAATATATAAAAAAAATGAGAAAAATGGTCTGAATAGTATTGCATATGCTTACAATAAGTTACAAGTGAGTTAGGCATCGCAAATTTACTTATCTACCAACAAATTCTTTACATCAACAATGAAATTTGAATTCTGATCCTTACTAGTCTATTAACATTTTGTTGACAATCTATTAGAAAGATAGAAGTTCATTTTAGATTGAAAAATGTTAAACTGCTTGAAAAATTATCACACAAAATTCTGAGATCCGATTGATTACTTAATTATCACTTTTAGATTATTCAGACACCACTTATCCAACCCATTGGCGTTAGAAGTTTTTATTAAAATTTACGTAGAGTTGCATTAAAAATTATGAGTACGTTAATAACATTTTCTTCATAGTTGTTTTCCATTCAATTTTCTGATCAACATTTTAGAGATACTCCTTAACACTCTCTTTAATTATTTTGCGTCATAAATTATGATAGACCTCAATATCGATCATCAGCTCACAGGCATAGGGTGGTATTTTTCTTAATTTTTTGTTTTGAAAGAAACGCAACATGTGGTCAATGAATTTTCTTACCAACATAGAATCCCAAAACCTACCTATATATATAAAATTTAAATCCATAATGAGATCTGATTAAGAAAAGGTAAAGATTTCATTTAGCAAAATAAAAAAAGGCATAAGTTGCCTCCATAGATGAGATCAGCAATTTGAGCCGATTAGTAGAGAACAGTGAAACGTTTAAAATTTGTTTAATGGCCAGGGTCCGTACATATAGAATCACAGACTATGATGCTTCTTTGTTTGGATTATGTGTATACCGTAACAGTATTACTACCCTACATGACCAAATCCACTTTGTTAACAATATATTGCCTGTCTAATCACTCTTGAATCCATCTTTGTACGATATATTATTCTAATTAAATAATTAATACTAGAGCTGTATGGAATCTTCCTCTCCCTGTGGGATACTTAAGAAGGATTTCAATAATTATCAAAAATTAACAAAGGAATAGGACATCCCCCAAGTACGTGAAAAAGAAAGTACGTCATCCAGTTCTATGTACCTAAATTTAAGTGCAATCCAGGCTATAATTTTTTTTTTAATTCGAGTATTTCTTAATCCAGAATCAAAAACTAATATATAAAATTATCTATCAATCATATCACACTATGTTGATTCGTAGAGCACAATTATAAATTCAGATTGATGTTAGTAAAAAAGTAAATGTACAAAAAGGAGGAAAAGAAACAGAGATCTTCACCAGTAGAGTCACATAGGATACTTGTAGGGTTTCAATTGAAACAATCTTTTAGGTGCAGTTATATCTGCATTTCAATTGAACTACTTTTATCTCATGCTTGTTAATAGTGGCCTCCAGTAATTCTTTTTGGTTACTAATCCCATTAATGAACTCCTTGTCAGTTAGAGCAAATCACAAGATCCCCATGCAGTTCGGAAAGTTACATAAAGCAGATCATGCTCCTGAGATATTTATTTTTAATAACTTGTTGGAATAAACTTTAATTGACCCTTGTCATGGAATCACTTTATTGTTACGTAGCATTTTAAACTTGTTAAAGATACTAATCTCATAGATGCCTTTTTAGTTTTTTATTAACTGAACTAAAGGAGCTCATAGGGTTGGTAAATTACTGATGCACAATATCTTTATGCACCTTAATCTTTCTTTTGAGTAACCATTGCCATGGTATCATATTAGTATTTCTCAGATAAAATTTTGCTTTGAATTCAATAGAAGTAACAGTATCCTCCACATACATTTATGCCTAGCTACTAGCTAGTATCAAATTTGAAGTGCCTTTTTTCGTATAAGTTGGCATTCAATTAATTATACAATTGGCTGGAAATCCATTATTCTTAGACAACATAGAAAAACCAACCATGACCAACGTTGGGGACTTGGTTGCCACTCCTTTCAGGAAGTTTTTATTTGTTGAAGAAACAAATATATGTACCTTCCTTCAAGTTCATAACTAACCAACATTCTAGGATATTCACATAGAACTTGGGAAAAAGCTCAACTCAAGCACTGCACTTATTGAAATGGACACTAGATACTGGTTCTACTTCTACCCATTAATAATTCACCACAACAAGTGCTAATGCATGGCACTAGTGTTGTGAGGACTGTTGCATTTGGAAAATCATATTCTGTGTCCGAGGTCCCAAGTATGAAGACTCATGAGGAGCACTCTTGTGCAGATTCTGTCCCTCAATTTTAACCCCAAAGGAGTTAGCACCATAAGGAGACATGAACACTCTTTCATGAGCAGGATTGAGTGTTATTGCTACTCCTGTGTTAGACTGATTACTCCACTGAAAATGAGTTCTGGATATATTAGGAGTGGAATTTGGCTGCTGCTGTGAGAGCACATGTGGTGAAGTGGATCTATTGGTGTCTTCTGAAGAAGAAGTTGTGATGGTTTCTGTGAGATTCACTGTTGTTATGTCATGGATGCTAGCCCTCCTCTTGTCTTTGCCTCCAGATAGTTGCCTTATGAAATACTTCTGAGCATGGCTAGCCACCTGTGTTGGGGTTCTAGTGATCACAAAATTGCGTGAAATATTTCTCCAATCACCTTTCCCGTACTTCTTCAGACCCAGTAGAAACAATCTGCAGGGAATTTCAAAGGGAAGCTTAAACCAAAAGTAAAAGTAAAGAACGCACAATTTTTTTTAACTAACAAACTCCTCCAAAAAGACCAAGCTATCAATAAATAAAAAAATCCAACCCTTTAGTATCGACACAGAATTCTTGTCCCTACACCTCTAGCTTTAATTAACATTAAATTCCATCCACCAATTCTAGCTTTTCACACAATCACCATGCTTTCAAACAGATATACATTCCCAATTGATCCTAATATCATATATTAAAATCTATTTGTAAAGTTAACACTAAACACTAAACATAAATAATAAAAATAACAATGTCTCAAAACAAATGCTAAAGGTGAAAATTTACTTATGTTCCTCTTCAGTCCAAGGAACTCCTTTCTTCCTTTCATGCTCATGAGGTCTCACTGAGGAAGATCTCTTCCCACTTCCTTTAAACCCATCATAACCAGGAGTGTTCACCCAATCTAAGGTGAAAGGTGAGGTAGCAGTACTACTATAGCCAGGAATCGGGATCAACCCAGCTTCTATATTGCTAACATCCACTTCTAACTCCTTGTACTGCCTTATCACATCAACTACTGTCTTTCCTGGAATCATTTCAGCTACTTTGTGCCACCGATCTGGGGTGTCCTTATCATGCACTGCAAGAGCATTTTCAAAGAGCTTGTTCTCTTCAGGGGTCCATTTTGTGCTCCTGCTATCTTCCACCAACCAATTGGTGTTGGAGTTGGGAGTACAAGGTGTAGGAGAGAGAGTTATATTTTCCCACTTCATCAATTCAATTTACAAGTTCATACAATCAAATTTGGGCTTATTCACAGGAAAATTGAAACTTGATGGGCGGAAACTGAGGAAGATAAGGCAAAGAGAAATGAGAACAAAAGTGAAGGTTTTACCACGACAATATTAAGGATAAATCCAGAAGCATTTTGAAGGGAATCAGAATACCTTTTTCTAAGTGTAGGAGACTCCTCAGGAATCTAGAAAAGAGCCACTTGATAAAAAAAATCAGAGAGAATGCTCCAAATTGATGTTGAATGAAGACTATTATCTATTATCCAATTGGTCTAAATTCCAACAAGATGACCCTGCAAGCCCAATGAACCTCCCTCTCAGATACCAAACAGGAACTGAGACAGAATCATAGAAAGCAATAATAACCCAAATATTAAAAATGGAACTTTTAGTGAGAAAAAAAATGGGAAAGCAAGAGGAGAAGCCAGACACAATGAATGTGATAACTGTTAACCCAATTAGGAAACAACAGAAAGAGTCAAGAATTTATGAGAGCAACTGAGGATTGAGAAAGACTTAATAAAAAAAAAAGCACTATTCTTTCTCCCTTTTTTCTTGTCTGTGTAACAAAGAAAAGAGAAGAAATAATAATAAACAAACCAACTCAGCACAAAAGATAATTATAAGAAAGAGCAGCTAAGTGCAAGCTGAAAAGCAAGTGACCGTGCTTCAAGAAATGAATTTAAACAACAAAATGTTAAGTTTTTTTTTTTTAACAAAGAGGAACCACCTAAAAAATAGTGATGAAGTTGGTGTTGTTGAGCTGTGATTGGATATAATGATTGTGGGGACTATGTCTGCAACTATAGCAAGAAAGTTCTCTCTTACTATATAATAGACACTATCCGTTCTGTGCATTTTTTCAGAAAAATAATAATTAAGAAATTACTTACTGCATAGACTTGCAAATTGCACTGGTTTTTTATTCACTCATTTGATAATTTTGAATTTTCTTTTCTTCTATTGGTTGGAATTGCGACAAAAAATGAGGATTGGCAGCTCATCATAAATGATGGAAGAGCTACCTGCTACGCACACTAGTCAATGACATTCAGCACACAGCAATTCTTAATTTCTTATAGCATACAAACATATTAAGCCAACTGTTTAATTTGTTTTTAAAATTAAATTAAATTTTTAGCTTAGTTTTTCTATTATATACTTTTCTGTTATTTTTATTTCTTAATTTAGGATACGGTATAAAAATTAAGAAATATAGTTAATATTTTTGTTTTTATATTAAATTTATTGTAACTTCTTAATATAATTGCTACTATTATTTTTCTTTTATATATGATAAGTATGTAAGATATTTAAGAATTGTTAAGTGTTGGTATTAAAAGAATAGTAATAAATATTATCTTAAATTTATGAGTAAACAGATAAATAAAAGTAAATTATTCTTAACAAATGAATAAATAAAAAGAAACTAAAGAAATATAACGCAAAAATTTAAGTGTCATGTTTTTAACCATATTTAAACTAAGACAAATCTTAATAAATATTCTTCTTAGAGCACTTGCTAAGATAAAAGGTGCTTTTTTTTTGGTAATAACATAGAAGATATTAAATGAAAAATATTAAATGAAAAAAAATATTTAATGTGTTAAATACTATATTTTCATCAAATATTTTCTTTTTATTTTTTAACAATTATCTTTGACACTCGTTAATATGACCTTCAAACTAAAAATTTCCCTCGAAAATATATAGTGATTATTGGTTTATTAGAGCTTTTAGAATGAACCCAACTTTTTTTTTTTTCTGGCTTTCTTAACATAATGTTACTTTGACCATTATTTTGAATATAAAAGGTGATATGAATTAGGACAGATTCAATTAGTCTAAACTTGACTTGATATTTTAATTGCCTATTTTTTGAAATAGGAAAGGAATACGACTAGACTAGAGCACTCAGCCATTATTTATTAATCACCGAGACGAGATTTTTGAACCAAATATTTTAATAAAAATTAATTTAGACATTATGTCTAATTAAACCATAAAATTTCAGAATAAAAAAACTAAAGGACAGTTTATAATATAATTAAAATAAATTTTATTAACAAAATAGAATTACATTAATTTAAGTCTAAAATTTTGACTTTTATTCAACAAAAAAATTATACTACACCACAGTGGAGTTAATTAGAAGTGTATCTTAATCCCGTCAGTAAAAATATACTGAGTTTATTTTTAGAACTTAACACAACCAGCTACCATTAAATTGCGATGGAATATCAAAACGAGATGAATTTTAATAATACTTGATTATAAGTAAATTTATGTATTATTAGATATGATTTTTTTCATATCAACTAGTCAACTAGAAGTGTTAAAAAGAGTGGTATTGTTGGTATTTTATGGATGTGCTAAAATGCTAAAAAAACAACTTTTCTCACATAAACACAACCATTCTTAATAACTCTTTTCTTCCTAAAACTTTTATTTATTAACATCACAATATAAAAAAAAAATACTAACAAACGACTTTAAGATATTAATAAATAAATCTAAAATAGAAACCTCTTAAAGTATTTTCACTATAATTTTAAAGTAGATTAGAAATTATGAAAAACATATTAATATTTTGTTATTTTTAACCAACACTTTAATTATATAAGTTTTGTTAAAAACAAACATTAGTAGTATATTTTAAAGTTTCCTTTCTTCTAAAAGAATATAAAGGAGATTTTGGTGAAGCCAGAGGTAGCCGCCAAAGCAACGGTTGAGATGTATGGGTGGTAAATGACACAAAACAGCAAGTTGATGCAGTGGGTCCCACATACGGTTACAACATTACTCACGTCCTTTTCTTATTGGGTGTCTTCCCAAATAATTCTAGTTTTTTTTAGGATCTCTAGGATCTGGGTCCCACCTTTTTTATTCTCATACGTGTCTTTCTTTCATTGGCTCTTGCCACCGTTGACCGACCAACCAATGACATTCATTTAACAGTAACCATGTAAGATGTAAAACACTGCTTGCTTGCTTGCTTTTTTATCCATTTATTTTTACTAAATATCTGCAAGAGTAATGCTGTATTTATTCTCTTATAAATTTACTTATTTATCTTTTTTTATTTTATAAAAAATATTTATAATTTCAATAAATAAAAACAAACAGAAAGGTATTTTAGAAAAAAAAAATTAGAATTATACCATCCAAATTAATTGTTGAAATTATAAACATTAGTTGCTTTAATTCTTAAGTTTTTAGACTGTTGTTTAGTTTCTGATTTTATGAAAACATTTATTCTTTTTTGTTTTTGACAAACGAAAACGTTTATTCTAAAGGTTGAAAATAACGCTACACTATCATCTTAGTATGTATAGGTACGGTTAACGATGGAGTGTTATTTTATTTGTTAAAATTCAGAAACAATCAAAACCCTTGATTGTAAGCATGCCCAATTTTATTCAATGTTATTATTCTTAAAGTGAACCTCTGGTGAAGTTACCTGACGAAATGGCGACACGTCATCATTTTTTTAATCTAAGAGACTTAGACTGCAATATAACCACTGGTTTGACATAACTAATTAGTAAGATGATTTGAATGACTGATAAATATCATCTACGATTGGTAACATTGAGTGATTACAATCAACAATTAAAAGTATCTACCAAAAAGATGAAAAATGAATAAATTAAAACAATATAATGATCGAAGAAGACATTATAGAGAATAATTGAGATATTAGAATCTCTTGTACCTATCAACTAATCGAGAAACCCATTATTAGCTAAACATTTTCATAGCTCTCTTGTTGTTGGTAAATGAGAGGGGGGAAGGAAAAATACTAAAAGAGAAGAAAAAATACAAAATATTTTCTCTTATCTAATTAAAAAGAAAAATAAAAGAAAAAAATAAATTTATATATATTAACTAGTTTATGTATCTTTTTAATGTAAGATGTGTATATATATCAATAATAGGTTCCCTCTCTTTCCTCGTATTCTTTTCAAGAGAGGCAAGAAAAATTCAGGCGAGATCCATCATATTTTTTTATAAATAAATAAGAAAAATATTATAATCATTTCATTAATTTTTTTCTCCACCCAATTTTCTTTGTCAGTCTAAACAATATTTCCCTACCTCATACTTTATATTTTTATACCATCCAATAATTGTACATAGAAGAAATTTTATATGAATGTAATTGTTAGATTACAATTATTCATAAAGTTGATCATTAATTTCAAATTTTAAAAAATATTTATAAAAATAAAATAAATATATATTTATATAATTCAATATTGTGTACTATTTTAATTTTAATGAATGTAAATAATGTACAATATAATTTTCAATTGATGTTAAATTTTATAATTTCATTTATATGATACAAAACTTCTAATTTAGCTATACTTTTGTAAATTGATATTCAATTCAAAGTTTTACTTAACATCATTATTTACTTCTATTATGACCAAATTTATGTAAGTTTGATGTAAGAGTTGTTAAACATGTATTTCATCCAAAATGTTCCTACAAAATAGTCTTTACATATGTTTTTAATAAGCAAGTTTTAGAAGATCTCCACTTTGATAGTGTTAGAGCCTAATATAGCATGGTAGGATAGATGATTGTACATAAATATATACTTGAGAAAATGTAAGAAGAAAATATTTGTGTGAAATGAGAGTCCTCATATTTATAAGTGACAATATTTTTTATATGTGTACAACGACAGCATTGAGAATCAAACCTAAATCTTCATGTATTTATCTCAACTTCTCCTCACCACCACCACTAGACCAACCTAATAGGTTTATAGGTAACAATAGATGACCTTATGGCATATGGACTTTGTTGGGTTGGTGATAAACAACATTTTAGTGTGAAATGCGATGGGTTGTTTTTATGTTTTTATTTTTGTTTTTGTAACAACAAAGGTTTTTACTAATTTCTTTAAAATAAAAAAATTACACACTACATTTACTTTTAAATCCTTGTTCTTGTTCTTTTTATATGATCACCAAAAATTTATATTAACACTCATATTTATATACTTATTATCATTCTTATTTAAATAATATGTATAATATAATTTTTACTTTGTTAATTAAACTAATAATTTAAAAAATAAAAAATTTTGATTGAATAAAAGTAATAATAAACACATTATCTTAACAATAATAATTTAGTGTGCTATTTGTCTATTCACTACCCTCACATATGTATTTTTTCATTTGACACTTGTTGGCATCACTTATCGAAGTGTTGTTGGACAAGACATGTGTTGTTGGTTTAAGTAGTAACTTCTAGTGGAGTGTGGAGGACATACACTATTGTCTTGATTTGAATTTCACTGTGATTTTAAGTAATAGAAACCATAGTGATTCCTTCTTTCTCCTATGCAATTCCACACTTTTAAGACTCTCACAATCATATGACCTTTTTTTATTCAATTTGTTTATATAAAAAATTCTATTAATTCAATTAACGCTACTTTCATTGCTTGGACCATTTTCCCCATCCTAGTAATTGTTTCACTAATGGTGCACCCCAAGATTGCTCATGATTGGATTGAAGTAAGTTCAACAAGATCTGAATTTACTGGAATTTATTTAGTTGAAGATTTCATTTTTAATTTAATATCTTTGGTTGTTACTTCTCTAAGTATGATTTAGCTGTTAAAGTTGATGGAACAAAACATAAGAAATATGAAAAAGGATCAAACTATTTTATTTTTATTATTTTTTAAGTATTAAATTCTTCTTGATTTCAAATTACTATTTTTTTTATACAATGTTTAGTTTGGGAGAAATGGAGATAAGGGGAGAGAAGGGAAAGGAAGGGGAGAGATTTTCATAAACTTATATATATTTTTTGGTTCTATTTTTTGAAGGGAATGAAAGCGGAATGGAAGAGGGTGAAATTTCTCCTTATCCAATTTTTGCTCTCTTCCAATATCGAGGGATTTAGAGGAGAAATGAGGGGATTTAAAATATTTTAAGTGTATTGACTAAAATATCTTTACTTATATTTTGAAACTTAAAATCATAAGGGAGCAAAAGTAAATTAATTTTTAAAATCTCTCTCTTCCCCTTTGAACCAAATAAGAAAAGGGTTATATTTCCTTTCTTTTATTAAAATTACCTCTCTCTTTTCCTCTCAATCAAACAAAATTTTAATCAAAATCCTCCCTTCCTTTCTCTTCTCTCCTATCATTTCCATTCCCTTCCACTAAAATCCCTCTCCTTCCTTCCCTTTATTTGAACCAAATCGTTCCTTATAGATCAAAAGAAGAACCACAAGCCCTTTTGATGACTATATGAATTGTGGGAAAGATACCATTATTGTGAAATAATCATTTACTTGTGAAAGAATATACAAAAGTCTTTGAATACTTGGATTTCATAGACAAGATTGATGAAGAAGCAAATAGGATTGTCTAAGATTTGAGCAAATGAAAGCATGGTAACAAGTAACACGAAATCATCACATAAAATTGATGGTCTTCTTGTTACAAATCTAAAAATTTAGAATAGATTAAGACCTGTCTTATCTTTTAATTTGGACTTTCATTAGCACTCTTCAAAAATATATATATATATTGATATAGTTACAATAGAACATTACATGTTGATAGTGTGATATAATTTCTTACCATGCAAACTAGTGTTCCAATCCCTACGATGAACATGATTAACTAAGAACTAAAAACAAAAGTAGTATAACTACATATTGTTTTCTTATAAAATAAATTATGATTTTCATTTAAAATAATTAGATATAACCATTATACATATTTTTACTAATTTTGTAACTAAAAATTAAGCATTTGAAATCAAACATATAATCTTACAAATTACTTTTAGGTTAAAACACAATTTTGGTCCTTTTATTTTACTTAATCCGCAATGTTGATCTTTTTATACAAAAACAGAGACATTTGATCCTTTTATTTTTTAAAATCAAATATTATAGTTTATCCATCAATTTACAAGGCGTTGAAAAATAATAAAAGAATATTGATCACTAAGTTACTAATATGACACTATGATATTAAATTTTTAAAATTATTAATTTAATTAGTAGATCATTTAATTTAATAGGAATTTAATTAAAAATATATATTATTAAAAATGATTTTAAATTATCTAAGAATTTATTTAAAAAATCTGAATATTATAGTGTCACATCAACGATTTAACAATCAACATTTTCTTATTAATGACCAACGTCCTAAAATTGATTGTTAAATCAAAATCCTTGATTTTTAAAAATAAAGAAACCAAATATTTTTATTATTATAGAGGGACAAAATTGTGGATTAAATAAAATAGGGAAACCAAAATTGTATTTTAGTCTTAATTTTATTATCTTTGTACAATTTTTTTATTTTTTTCAAAATAAATATTTTAATTTTATCAAATAATTTATATACAAAATATTTAATATAATTTTTTTTCACATGCCTAGGTTTGTATATATAAATTTGATAATGGTTAATATAATAAGAAAATAACAATACATATTTTTTAGGGTCATCAATTTGATAATGACTAATTTATGTTAGGTAGTTTGATTAACCACCCTTAGTAAGATATTTCTTTCCAACCACATTTTTTCATTCACAAGACTTGAACCCTAGTACTAACTTAAGGGATCCAAGCCTAGTTTTACTTAAACCAATATAAATATCACTTTAATATACATTTATAAATAAAAATGCTTGTATGTTAATTGTGGTTATTGTTTTCTCAAAAGAAAAATAATTTTGTCATTATTTTAAATAATTAGTGAGTGATATTATTGACAACAAGTGAATAGGTAGGTATGACAAATGGAAGTCAATAAGAGTTATCATAAAAAGGAATGAAGTCAACGAAGAACTACCAATATAAAAGAAATTTTACACATTCATTAGAACATTTAAGGAAGTTGCTTAGGTAAGTTGTTAATGAGTTCTTAATGTTAAGAGAGTTAGCTTACTCACACAAGCAAATAAGATTGTGGTCTTATATAAGAAAGGCGAAGACTATGGTGGGAAACTTAATAATGTCTCCTTCTATGAAAAAATGGTTTTTATTCATTAGACATGTTAGTTTTAAAATCAACTGTTAGTAATTTTTTATTCTTTTTCCCTTCTTTTTTATTTTATTCTTTCTTTACAAATTTTCTCACGATATCTTTTTCTCTCTCCACCTAATTCTCCAACAACTTGTACCTTCCCTTTCCTTAAGAATCCCAAACACATCTTTGCTCTCCTCTAGCACACTCACTTTAGCATTAACAACAACAATCTGTTGGTGGCTCTATGATGCCTTCCAATCCTCATATCCTAGATCTTCATTTTTCTCTTTCTATCCCCTTTGTATCTTTCTCTTTCTCTCTCCCAATTCTACATTTCCATTGTCAAAACCTCGTTTATGGCTTCCTTTTACTATTTCCTCAACCTCCCTTCTCAACAACATATTGCACCAAAAACAACAACACATCACAAAGCTCGACAAGACCTTTCATCACTCTAAGATGGATATGCTCTATTTGGATCCTTATTACCTAGTGGTTCTTCCCTTTAGTGTTTATGTTTACAACCTGCCCCCCCCCCCCCCCCCCAAAATTCACCTTGCTTTGTTTTGGTTCTTTAATAATACTTACATAAATACTTCCAATCTCACCTCCAATGGTAACCTCATTCACCATCTCATTGACACATGCCTCCTCATCCTTCAATTTTTCCTCACTTTATTCTTTCATCGTTTTGCGATATGTGAAATTGGATTGGTTATGAATGCAATACTCCATTGATTATTGACTTTAGGCAAATCTCATCACTCCCTAGTCAAAAAAGCTCTTAAAGAGTATAGTACAGTAGGTTTCATTGATAGAAGAATGCTAATTTTTTTTACATACTGTAATTGGACAATGAGAGAAATGAAGGTGTTAAGTACTAGTCAAGAAAGCGTAAGAAATAAAAAAGAAAACAAAATCTCAAGCATTGATTTTAAAACTATAATATCTAACTACAATAAAAACTTTTCCAAAATGAGAAATGTTGTTAAGTCTATCACCGTTTGTCGTAAGAACAATTACCTATATAAACAATTGTAAATAATAAATTATTTTTTCATGCTCATGAATAAAAAAGTCCCAAAAAATAACTATAAGAATAAAAAATAATAAACTAAAAATTGCAATAAAAGTAAATTATTTTTTTTACTTGAATAACATTAGTAACTCTTTTCGGTTGAGATTATAAATCACCTCCTATGAAACTCCAAATTGGGAAAATGTTTCACACCATTTGTCATCATTCAAACACTATTATTGAGAGTTTGATTTTAAATTGGGAAATAATATGGTGAAAAAAGAATGATAAAAAAACTCAAAGGAATTGTAATTAAGTGTGGTAAAGTAATTTGATATGACTAATAGTTTGTTAAGTTTTGATGATAGAGATACATTTAAAAGAAAAAATAAATGTGATATCTTTGAACTTAGACACATAATAATTAGTTAAAAATATTAAGTGTCAAAAGTGCTAAAACACTAGATACATCCAACAACTTTTATTGAATTAAGTATCCAAAACTTTTCAAAGAACAATATGTCCAAAGACATATGCTTTTAGGTACACATCCAATGAACCTTATAAGTCCATATTTACATTTACTTCTAAACAAACAAAGAACATCATATTACATTTATACTTATACATTTATTATATTTAATCTTTTATAGTTTTTCTCTTACACATTTCCATAAGCTTAAGATATATGCTATTACAATTCATATAAGTTATATCATTTTTGTTGTTCTAACATTTAAAATTTGAACAAATATTTAATAAAAAAAAAAAGGCATAAGGAGATAAGAAAACTTTCATATTAGAAGGATCATTGAATTTTGAAGTCTATTAAAGAGAAAAGACTAGAGTAAAAATATTCAAAAGAACAATTGTACTACTATAACTCAAAAAGTGAAAAAGAGGAAAAATAAGGACAAAAATGTTATCTCTCCTCTAACAAAAGCTAAATATTTATAGTATCAAAGCTGAAAACAAGAATCCATCTAATTAATGCACATTACAACAAGAAAAGAAGAAAGAACATTATCTCACAATTGACATTTCACACTTTAAGCCTGTATATATCAACATACATGAAATTTGAAAAACTTTAGAGAATTTTGAACTAAAAAAAAAAAATATTCTTTCTTTAACTTATACGTTCAATCCTTTGTAACATTTCTTTTTGAAATAGAAGTGTACTTAATATGTTCATATCCTTAGCTTTGTTAAGTTGGTCAAATTTTGTGTTTAAGCTTTTTTGTGAAAGTTAAGAGTAACTTAGTAAAAAAGAATAGTTGGGTACTTAATAAGTTAACTAAGTTTATAACCAAAAGTGACAACAAATAATACTTGAGTTGGTTGAGCCAAAAATGGCCTAGATAATACTTGTATTTTAAATAAGAAGTGATATATTTAATACTTGTTATAACCGAGATTTGTTTAGTGGAACTCATCTTAGGTTGAGAGAAAAATGAATGTAACTCAATAGTTATAGAAAATTAATATAAAAATAAGTGTTTCTTTTGTTGCTTTTTTTACACATTTTTAGACGTCACAAGCTTCCAAATTATTTTTTAACTTCATACGTCCTTTTGAAAGATTTGCGAAAAAGTTTTCAAAAATCACACACACTTTTCAACTCTCTTTCTTCTAGTGTATTTTTAACCCTTCAAACATTTGTTTTGTCAAAAAGAAATGAAATTAATTAATTTTACTAAAATAGTTATCATTGGAGTTGTGAGAATGAAGATGATAATTTAAGATAAAAAAAACTATTGTTATAAATCACAATTGTTTTACAAAACGAAATGAGATGACAACCACAATAACATTTGTTTTATAAATTATGCTTCAAGTTACACTTAATTTATAATTGTTTTCTAAACAATTTTATTTATTTTTATTTTTATTTTTTAAGCTATAATTATTTTTTTTGGTTCTTCTCAAGTTAATCTTATTTATTGTGATTGTTGTTCTAAAGGCACATTTTTTTATTGTTGACAAATAGACCTTAATTTAATTTTTAACTTATGATGGTAATTTTGATTGTGAACATGTAAATAATGATATCTCATGAACTAGAATGTTTAATGGTTTTCATCCTAATTTTATAACATACCTATAATGAAGAGTATAAATTTGTGTAAAATAAATTTTTGACAACTTCAAACAAATTTGGTAGAATGTATTTGAGAATATTTTAAACATAAAAATATCTAAAAAAATTTATTAATAAAATATTTACATTTCTTATTATTTTTAACTTACTGTCATAAATAAAATAAATTTATAGTGTTTTTAATATTGTTCAATTTTTAAATATTTATTATTCTAAAGTTATAATAGAAATAAATTAAGATTTTAGGTTGAAATAAAAAATGTAAACAAAAATATAAAGATATATGTATGATTGATTGTAGGGTTTAAAGAAGTAAGTTAAGAATTTCATTAATAAATTTAGCATTATATTAAGATTTTATCAAAGTTCTTAAATTGATGTTACAATTATTATTTTTATCAGTATTTGATGTAACAATGTTGTAGACTCTGTTAAAATATCTTTTAAAAACCTAAGCATTGAATATACTCTTTATTACATTGACAAAATTGCTAACAATCAATATTTTAAAAACTAAACTGGTTATCAACTTGGTAGGAGACTAAATGGGTCACGAATCCAGTTTTTATTAAAAAATTTGATTTTATATCTTAATGAAATAACAATAGTTAGTTATAAAGAAAGTTTGTGGTAATTAAAAGTCACAAAAAAAATTACAGATAATTTTTATACACAGTTTATGGTCATCATATTATTATTTGAAATTAATATTAAAGATTAAAAATAAAATAAAATAATTTGTGAAAAATTAAAAATAATAAAAATAAATAAATTATAAAAAATAAAAATATAAATCAAAATAACATAAGAGGTAAATATATATATATATATATAAAAGTAGCATTATTTGCCTTTTTTATATAATTGTATTAATTTATTGCATTTGTATGAGCACATGTTGTCTATTGGAGGTCCTGTAGGGACGGGCATGGGCAGCTGTTGGGAAAGAAAATGACTCCCTCCCGATGCATAAAATAATAATATCATATTTTTAAAAATAAACGGAAAGTTGTAAAGCAACTTAAATTAATTATAAATAAATAACTATATGGGATTTTGCATAACTCACCACTAAATCGTTTCCATAAATGGATAGATTCCCTAGTAAAAGTCAAAAGAAGAGTTGCAAAATGTGATGGGGATCGACATTACATTATTTATTTAAAATATATTAATTTAAGCGCATATTAACCAATGTTGTTTTTTATTTGAATTAAAATATATTATAAACTTAAATTACTTTAAATGAATAATAAATAAATCATATTTTTAAATTAAACAGTGTATTTTAGAAAAGTCCAATTAGAGTATACTCACGTGCAACTGTGCAAGAGTGCAAATCCAGCCAAGAAGGATCCATACACTACTAGGCATAAGACGTCTACACCTAACTCCTGTGAACAACACACCACCAACTCAATTATGCTTATCTTTTCTTCAAGTTTTTTTTTTCTTTTATCAAATAATTGAAAATAATGTGATCATATATTTTAAATCAAAGTGAGGTAAATAATACAATTTTTTAAAATTTAGTTGATGGAAACACTCTAGCACATTTCTTCTTGTAAAATCACTCAAGCATACAAACATTCATTTTGGTCATTGGTTTACACTTATTTTATAGCTTGTCATTATAAGATTCTATTGTTTTACTTAGAAATGATAATGAGTAAGGTTTTTGGAAGGATATTATGATACCCGGCTTTATAATTATGTTTTAAAAATAAATATATGATAGTGTATATTATTTATGCTATATAATCAATTTTTTCTTTATTTATAAAAGTTCTCCCTTAATTTCTTTTATATGATTTTTAAGGGTGTTAGAATTTAAATTGGCTATTAACTTTGAGTGGTATATTGATTGTAGAGATAACCAATTAATGGTGTTTGTGAAGCAACAATAGAAAAGCAAAAGGTTTTCTATATTTAAATTTATTTTACAGGGTGGGATGCATGACTTGCATGATGAAGAAGATTATAGAGACATTAAAACAAGGGAAAATTCCCTATGGGAGAGGCAAAGCTCCAACAAAGTTATTAAAACAGCCTAGAAAGGCCACACACTACACTCAAACTGACAAGTTCAATAATATTTATTGAAAACAAGAAAATAAAATCAAAAGTGTGGGTCTACAGCAATAAATTTAAATTATAAAAAAGGGGGTGGTGGATACATGAAGATTAAGAAAGAGGCTGCAAATAGTAAACTGGGGTGGGGGTCGCTCAACAAATTACGAAATTGTAAATGTTAATCCTATTATAATTTTTAGTTTTGGTTTTTATAATTTTTTTTATTTTTTATTTTTTAAAATTTAAAAGTATTGATTTTAGTTCCTATAAAATGAGTAAATTTTAAATTTGATTCTTGTTAAATAAATTTTTTTGTTTTAATTTCTTAAAAATTTAAAAGATCGGAAGAGCACA
>JAMLFT010001841.1:0-28442 GCA_026544285.1 Pachyrhizus erosus | reverse complement strand
TTATCTTAAATTTATGATGGAGTATTTTACAGTGTAATTACATTACTATTAAACTCTTAATTTAATAATTGGAAATACCAATGTGTTTGTCTGGCTAACTCCTTTGTGAACCGTTGGATGAGAGCATCTGAGTTTGACGAGACCCACACTCACTTGCCACACTTCTCTTCTCAAATAACCAATCAGCCGTGCATACGTGACACTGTTTCCCACGGATAGCGGTTTCCTGCTTTAACCCTAGAAAGTAGATACTTTCCATTCGCGAATCAGGACCATCCACGCGTCACCCTTGGCCCTCTTGGCCCGTTGGATCTTGACTGTTTACGAACAAACCCACTTTTTTCAAATTCGATTCCCATCGCTGACACTCATTTTCTCTTCCTTGGGAAAAAAACAAAATTCCCCACGCACTGCTTTTTTCACAGCCACACCCAACGAACAACAAAACAAATCCACTCCACATACCTTTTCAGTTTCGCGTTCTTCCTCGTAACTCTCATCGTCACCGCCGGAACCCTAGTTCGATCCGCCGGAACTCGAATCCACCGGTGAGGTTCAATTCACTCTCTCGCTGTTCCGTTCATATGGTTTTTTATGCGCCGAATTTGCACTGACACTGAGATTTTTCTGTTGGAGGGAGTAGATGACTGTACGATTGGGGAATAGGTGAGATCAAAAGGGTTGGATTTCCTCGCCGGATGGAGGGAGGTAGCGTCTCTAGACTTACTTGTTCTGGTACTGTTCATGCCCAACTTTGGGTTCTCAATCTTTTCCTTTGATGTGATTAGGTTAAGAGTTTTGCTTCCTTTGCTTTGAAATGGTGAGTTTTGTTTGAAAAATTGTTACTTTATTCTTAACCTCTCTAACCGGCTAATTCACGCAGAGAAGAATTGTGCAACCACTTCTTTTGATTTAAGGTGGTTAATCTCTGTGTAAACTGTTTCTTTGTTTTTTATTTTTGCTTTTCTCTTAGTCAAGTCAGAACAACGCCACACTTCAATTGGTTCCGGATTTTAATTTGTATTTCTCGATTGTTGAAAAGGATTGCTTGATGTATCCATTTTCAACTCCGCCATGTTTTTAACAAGGCTAATAAAGAGGCTGCTGAATGTTACCATGACTTTATGCCTAAGAAGCTAACCTTTCTGAATAATTAATGGAATCAAAATTACTTAGACTCTTTGAATGATTGAGGTTTATCTCAAGTGCTGTTTTCTCCCTCGTGGTATTCTAAAAACAACTTTGCATAGTACTAGACAGCCCATAAACCCTTGCGATTGTTCTCTTCTCCCTCACCCTTCAAAGTGCTTCAGTTGTTGTTGATTAGATAGATATATTATCATGGTGGAACCTAGATTATTTGTGCCATGATATTTTGTTTTTTTTTTATTGGGCTATATTAGGTAGTGACTGAAAATTGGAATTATGGGGTAAACAGTTAAGTGTTTCAATATATGTTGTTTTCTTGCTCTATTAAATTAAGTTTCTATGTTTACCTGCTTTATATGTGGCTTGTCATTTGTTTGCTACTAGCCAAAGGATTTTTTAATTTATTATTGAATTTCTATGTATTTTTGTGTAACGAGTTTATGCTCATGGTTGGATGATGGATGCAATGCGTGCATACATTTGTATCAGGTTTAAGCTCACTTTCATTGTTGTTTCTCTTAGTCTAACGTGCTTATTTGTTTTAGGGATTCACCCATGGATTATGATGACAATGATTTTCAAAACCAGAATATCCATTTAGCTGGTGAAGGGAGTGCCAAATTTCCTCCAGTATTAAGACCATATGCTCTCCCCAAGTTTGATTTTGATGAAAGCCTTCAAGCGAATTTAAGATTTGATAGTTTAGTAGAAACTGAAGTTTTTCTTGGCATTGAAAGTAACGAAGATAACCAGTGGATTGACGCATTCTCCCGAGGGGGTAGTGGCATAGAGTTCAGTTCAACTGCAGCTGAGTCTTGCTCTATATCAAGGCATGGCAATGTTTGGTCTGAGGCTACTTCCTCAGAATCTGTTGAAATGCTTTTAAAATCTGTTGGACAGGAGGACTATATTCCTAGACAAACAGTTATTCAGGAATCAGATGCCTGTGATGAACTGGCCTGCTTAGCTAAGCAAATGGACACCAATCAAAATTTTGATGATAAAAATGAATTTAAAGATAGTGTTACAGATTTACATCCACCTGGTGGTACCCATGCAAGTTTTTCTGGATTGAAAGGGGATGTAGGAATGGAGAAGCCTCAGGATGGAGTCTCCCAAGGTCATGAAGGGGAATTATCCATTGATGGAACTTCAGGTAATCTCGAACTAAGTGATGTCTGCAGAAATATTGACTTTCCTGTGTCTGAGGGGAGTCTGACTCTCTATATTGATGACAAAAATAGCAATGCAAACCAAAGAGAAATTGAAACTGTTGATGATGACTCACGTCATGGCAAAACTCAAGATGATTCATCTGCAGTGCAAACTAATATTGTTGAATCATCTATGAAAAATATGGATGATGACAAGCGGGATCCTATACAAGCAAAAACTAATAATCAAGATTTGGAATCTTCTGTGATGGATAAAGAAGCTGTTGTGGACACACAAACTCTGGATCGAGACACAGTTGGTGGTGATGCACATCATCTGGATAAACCACTTTGTTCAATCCCCACAGAAGAAACTTTGGAAGGTGGGGATGTAGTTGAACGTCTTGAGTCTGGGTTAAGTAGTTTAGAGGGTTCCTTGAGAATGCAATCTGTTGCTGTTTCTGACTCGCAGAAAGCTGAAAAAAGCAGTGAAGATATGTGTTTCAGTGATCTGTCTCAGAGCAATGCATGTGAAGATGTAATGTTGCTTAAAGATGTGGTAATGGATGATCAGTCTGTACCACATACATGTGAGTTGCCAAAAATTTCAAGTAAAGATGATTCTATCTCTGAGGGGCAAGTGGTTGAGGTTGGTAATTTCAATTGTGAGAATTGTCCCAATATGCAGCAGAATGTGGATGTCATGGAGACGATGACTTATAGTGGGAGCAGTGTTACTAAGGAAGATGAGCTATTAAATACTTGTGATCATGTGGATACAGTGATTTTGTCAAGCAAGTCAGAGGCATCTCTGTCTACTGCAGAGGAAAATAATATTTCCACTATTAATGAAGGAAATAGTGACAATAGGGTAGAAAGTTTTTCAAGTAGCAGTGTGACAGCCTTTTCAACAAAATCTTCCATTTTTGATGAGTCTACTCAAATATGTGTAAACAAGGAACCTGACAGACAGAATGACCATGAAAAATGTGATCAAGTTGTCTCTATCAATGATCAGGATGAGCTATTGAACACTGGTGATCATGTGGATACAGTTATTCTGTCAAGCAAGTCAGAGGCGTCTATGTTTGCTGCTGAGGGAAATAACATTTCCACTATTAGTGAACAAAATAGTGACAAAAAGGTAGGAGATTTTTCAAGTAGCAGTGTGATGGCTTTTTCAATAAAATCTTCCATTTTGGGCGAGTCTACTCAAGTATGTGTAAACAATGAATCTGACAGACAGAATGACCATGAAAAATGCAATCAAGTTGTCTCTTTCAATGATCAGGAGAGTGAAAGGGTTCCTTGTGAATCTAGTCGGATGCATTGTGATGTTGATCAATCCCATCTTATTAATAAGGGAGTTGCTTCATCATCTCTTAGTGAAGGTAGCAAGGAAACCGAATTGACTACTTCCACAGTATCGGTCCATGTCAATAATTCAGGTACATTATGAGGATTTAATCTTGACACTGACAGTCTACATAGGTGTTCACTGTTAGTGTATCATATGATGTCACCTATTTTAAAAATTGAAAATTATTAAAAACTTGCACTACAGATGGAAATTATTGGGCCTGTTTGGTTTGAAAAAATGTCATTTCCTGTTTTCACCAATAATTACAAAAATGTCATTGTTTTCATCTTGTTTCCTATTTTGGTGTTTCCATCATTTGTTGTACAAATCATTGAAAACAGGAAGCAAGGTGGCATTCTTTATAATTATTAGTGAAAATAGGAAGTGAAAGTACTAATCATTTTCTCAAAACCAAACAAGCCTTCAGGTACCACAATGATGTGTCACTTTCTTGTTTACTCGCTTTACTGATATATTAAAAGGTTCTACACTGATCTTGGGATCAAATTGCTAATAGCCCACTAACTTAAAGGTTTCTTTTTCATCTTATGTTTCAGTTTCACAAGTTGTTTTGCAAAATAATAGTTTGACATTGCATGAGAGAATAGATATTCCAACTTCTAGCATAGTTGTTTCCACTCATGAAGTTACTAGTCACAATGAACTTCAAGGGATAACTCCTGTTGGATATTCTTCTGCCGAGGAAAAGGGAGAATCTAAAGAAGCCAAGGAAGCAGGCACATCTACCCTTGTTGGATCTTCTGAACAGGAAACTGCTTCTTGTCTTGTCTTAGGAACTGAAAAGTGTCATTCTTCGGATACTTCTAGACAACTGTTATGTGACAGTGATTGTCAGCATAATGGAGGGACTAGTGCTGTAAAGATCGGTGAACCTCAAGGAACAACAAATGATAAAGTTATTCAGGAATGTGCAAAAGAGACTGGTATATCTCAAGTTCTATGTGCATCATCCGAGAAACAGAGTGATGGTGCCACAGTGTCAGTTAAGGATGACATGGAGACTGTGCAGGAGAATCCTGACAAGTCTTCCTCAGAAAAAATAGGTAATCTTCAATCCAGTTTTGTTGTCCACTTATAAATTTCCCTTAAATTCTGCATTTTATTGTGAGATTAACGCACATCACTTCTAGAACTTGGTTAAATTATGTGTTAATACATTGCGCCAGCCATTCAAGTTTTTCCTTAAAATTCTTATTGTCTAATTTTTGTGGATGTGCTCATTGTTAATTAATTGTCTGTCTATCCAATTATGCCGTACAACTTTTAGGAAGACTATGATTGTAATTTGTATGTATTTGCTCCTTACATGTCTTATTAAAGAGCATCAAATGATTTCTCAAAATTTCTTATTGCTTTGTAAAGTGGGAATTGCTGATTGTGTTCGGTCCTTCCTTTAGTGCATTTGGGTTATCTTAGCAAATCTTCAACTAAAAGAAATTATCTTGATGTTTTCTTGTGGAGGGCTTTATATGATCTAGTTTCTCAGCTATCAAGCTAATTCTGGCTAATAAACTTGTACTCATTATGTACAATCAATTGCGTCAGCAAAGAAAAATTACAACTGAAGTTCTAAATTTCATGCAATTTAGAATATGATGGAGGACTATATGAGCTGGTAACAATGAACAAAATACTGGTAATATGAGAGCAAGTGAGCAATGCTAACATGTTTTTCAATTCTTCCATGGGTAATTCTCTTGCTATTGAAATTTCAATTGTTTTACTCATGCCCAAGTCCATCATGATGCACACTAGAAAGTCCCTTTGTATTATGATGTTATTACCTAAGAATTTATTAAGATAGAAGTGTGTATATCTGGAGGGTAAAGAGTCCTCCTAAAAAGAAGAAAAATTAGTAGGTAACTAGGAAATAAAAATGACAGGGGATTAACATGGTATTAAGAGAATTATCCAATTCCTTTGGATACAAGATTAAGAAAATTCCTACCTTAAGCTGAAACCCACAGAGAGGATAGACAAACAAGCCAGTTGTATAAATGGTCAAGACATAAATGTCTATGAACTAAAAACATTACAACACTGTTCATTACTCCCTTTCCTAAATGGGCAGAGCAGGTCATCTATAAATCCCATACAAAGTACTAACTTCCCATAACATAATGGGTATTATAGAGAATAACATTTACTAGTGAAAGAACCTGAGGAATTAGAGAACTCCCGATATGGAAATTAAATCAGATGTCTCTTGGTCAGAGGTTCCCAACAACGTGAAATTTGCACGGGAGGAGTCCTGTACAGAAAAGAACTGAGGAATTAGAGCTGTGTGCAGGTAGACAGGTGATAAAGCCGAAAATTTTCTTGGAACTAGATTCCCCCTTTGACCACAATCTTTCCAAAAGGAGAATCAGAAGCATTAAAAAGCGAATGGTGGAAAGAAGCATGTTGAACCTAAGAAAAAATGAGTCTTCTGGTGACCACCACTATTTTTAATCCATGGCCCTATATTTTATATATAGTATTCTTTTAATAAACATGCCACATTACTTTCCATATCAATGACTGGGGATGGACAACGAGGTGGGGCGGGGCGGACTTGGGTAGTATTCACCAGCTATCTGTCCCATTGGATAAATATATACTCGGATTTCTTTAATATCTGCAGGTATTTGTGGATATTTACTAAAAAATAAAAGCTTAAAAATAATTTTAAAACACATTTACTATAATTTCCAATTATTCTAAAGTTACAACTAAAACTATTCAAATATTGTATACAATTAAAATTGTCAATGAATAATTCTTAAAAAATAAAAAATGAATAAATAAACTTTCTATCATAAGATTCCTTCTTTATTCATTACAATATAAACTTTGTTGGTGACATTTTACATGGAAACTGAGTTTCCATATCTTCTGCTTCTGTACTGAACTCTTACATTGAGTTGTGTGAGACAGGAGGTGGAAGCCCTTCCCTAACTGAAAAGGACAAAAATCAAGTTGAGGCTTCTACTAATCAGAACACTCAAGTTTCTGAGATGATAAAGGGTGGTTCAAAAAATACATTGTCTACTGCTCAAGATCTAAAGGAAACTAATGCATCTATAGATGAAAAAAGCTCAACTCCTGTGGTAAATTCAGTGATTGTTGCAGATGTGAATACAGAAGATGTTGGCAAGATGCAATCAATTCCTGTTACTGAAACAGTCAAAACATCATCAGTAAGTCTTGTTGCAGTTTATAATCCAAGCTAAGATATTGGTATCTAAATGTGATTATTTTTATTGCGCATATATATTTGATGATTGAGTTTCATCCTGAATGTACAAAGTGGCTTCTTAAAAGGTTATCTAAATGAAATGCATGGCTGATATATTCTGTTGATTACATTATGAATGGCAAATGATCTTATAGACTTTTCTTATTTTCCTTCCCTCCACTTTATTGTTGAAGGCTATGGAGGGATCTCCTACAACTTCTGGGCGAGGTCCTTCCAAAACCAAAACTGTTGGAAATGCCTCCCGTGGAAATCCACAAATATCAGATTTAGAGGTAGCACATAGGGCTTCTAAAGCTACGCCTGAGCGCAAAACTAGGCGAGCATCTAAGAGCACCGGAAAGGAATCTTCTAGAAGAGGAAGTCATGCAAAGGACACTACTTTGGCTAGACAGTCTGATAGAGGTGATAAATCAACCAAAGTTTCCCTGAGCCCAACTCCTGGTTTTCAGATGATGCAGTCAAATGAGGTGCAACAGTTTGGGCATATTGACTCAAATAATACAAAGTCATTTGCTGTTGTAAATCCTTCAACATCTAGCCTTCCAGATTTGAACACTTCTGCTTCTCCACCTGTTTTGTTTCATCAGCCTTTCACAGATCAGCAGCAAGTACAATTACGTGCACAGATCTTTGTCTATGGAGCTTTGATGTGAGTTCAAATGTTGTATGTTTTTTAATTGTTATGGATACTACTCACATGTGATGTGTGCATGTGCTTATGAATCCACAATCATGATTGGAAAATCTTGGCTCATTGTATACTTTGCCTTTGTGTTTTAATTGGTTGTATAGAATTTAAACCTTTTCTATACCTGTTCAATCAAAATTATCTGAGGACAAGCTCACCAGAGCCATTTAGATCTGGACGATATAAGTTATTAATGTTCTAGAATTTGTGGCATGATAATTAACTGCCAATTATTTTTTTGTTATTGATGTTGCTGCAGTCAAGGCACAGTTCCAGATGAGGCTTATATGATATCAGCTTTTGGAGGATCAGGTTAGTTTTTGTTTATCATGACTCCCTTGCATGTTCTTTTTTATTATTTGCTCACAAGAAATATTAAGTTCCTAGACGTTGTATTTTTAGATGGTGGAAGGAGCCTTTGGGAAAATGCTTGGCGTGCCTGCATGGAAAGGCAACTTGGTCAAAAATCTCATCCTGCTAATCCAGAAACACCTTTGCAATCACGATCTGGTATCTCTTGTGACATAACTTTTTCTCTGATTTTGTTTTTTTAACTTGTTTGACTAGCTTCTGATAATTGAGATCTGCAGTTGCTAGAACCTCTGATTTGCCACTTAAGCAAAGTGCTGTTCAAGGGAAAGGTTCCTCTTCGGCACTTGGTCGAACCAGCAGCAAGGCTACTCCACCAATTGTAAACCCCTTAATACCTCTTTCATCTCCACTTTGGAGCCTATCAACTCTAGGTCTAGGTAATGATTCCCTGCAATCTAATGCCCTTGCAAGAGGTTCTGTTGTGGATTATCCACATACAATTACTCCATTGCATCCTTATCAAACTACTACTCCTGTAAGGAGTTTTCTTGGGCATAACACACCTTGGATATCACAATCCCCCCTTCGAGGACCATGGATTGCTTCTCCAACTCCTGCACCTGATAATAGCACTCATATTTCTGCATCACCTGTCTCAGATACAATTAAGCTAGGTTCAGTCAAAGGATCTCTGCCTCCTTCCTCTGGCATAAAGAATGTTAATTCCAGTCTCCCTACTTCCAGTACAGGTTTGCAGAGTATCTTTGCAGGAACTGTCTCTTTGCTTGATGCAAACAATGTGACGGTATCGCCTGCCCAACATTCTTCAGATCCAAAGCCCAAAAAAAGAAAAAAAGTTGTGATCTCTGAGGATCTTGGCCAGAGGGCTTTGCAATCGCTGGCTCCTGCTGTTGGTAGCCATACATCTACTTCTGTTGCAATTGTGGCCCCTGTCGGGAATGTGCCAATAACTACTGTTGAAAAATCAGTTGTGTCTGTATCTCCTCTTGCTGACCAATCCAAAAATGATCGGAATGCTGAGAAGAGGATTATGTCAGATGAGTCTCTTTTGAAAGTTAAGGAGGCTAGGGTACACGCAGAGGAAGCTTCTGCTCTCTCTGCTGCTGCGGTGAATCATAGCCTGGAATTATGGAATCAGTTGGATAAGCATAAAAATTCTGGGTTGATGCCAGACATTGAGGCTAAATTAGCTTCTGCAGCAGTTGCAGCTGCAGCGGCTGCAGCCATTGCAAAGGCAGCAGCAGCTGCTGCCAATGTTGCATCAAATGCTGCTCTCCAAGCAAAACTAATGGCTGATGAAGCACTGATGTCATCTGGTTATGATAATTCTAGCCAGAGTAATCAAATTTCTCTTTCAGAGGTTACCAATAATTTGGGAAAAGCTACCCCTGCTTCCATTTTGAAAGGTGCTAATGGAACCAATAGTCCTGGTTCTATCATTGTTGCTGCCAAGGAAGCTGTTAAAAGGAGAGTGGAAGCTGCTTCAGCTGCCACCAAAAGAGCTGAAAATATGGATGCCATTGTGAAGGCTGCTGAGCTGGCAGCAGAAGCTGTATCTCAAGCAGGAAAAATAGTAACTATGGGTGATCCTTTACCATTAAGTCAGTTGGTAGAAGCTGGCCCAGAGGGATGTTTGAAAGCAAACCGGGAGTCTTCTCAGCAAGTTGGATTATTCAAAGACATTACAAGAGATATGGTGAACACTGACAATGTGAGAGAAATTCCTGAAACTTCTTATACACATAAAAGAGACATCTTATCTGGTGGCATTTCTGCTCCTCTTAAGATCAATGAAAAGAATTCAAGAGGACCAAAGGGACGTAAGGTTGTTTCTGATTTAGTCAAGCCTATTGACATGGTTCCTGGATCTGAGCCTGAAATTCAGGCTCCTTTAACTGTTAGTAATGGATCTGAAACTCTGGAGGAAAGTGGCTTCAAGGAGGGCTTACTCATAGAGGTTGTTTTTATTTTTATTTTATTTATTTTTAAGTTGAACTAGATAAAGTGTCCTGATTAATGGCAATGGGTTCATTTTTATAATATCAATCTTATTGAGGATTTGGCACTGGTTTTAGTTTGACTTGTAAGTGTCAAGATTAATGCCAATGTTCGTTTTTATAATATCAACATTAGTGAGGATTTGGCACTGGTTTTAATTTGACATGCATTCTTTCATTTTTGAAAAATAATATGTTGCTCTTAAATTATATATTTCCTAGTAAACTGAAGCTATTATATGTATCAGGTTTTCAAAGATGAGGATGGGTTTAAAGCTGTGTGGTTCACAGCCAATATTTTGACTTTGAAGGATGATAAAGCTTATGTATGCTACAGTTCACTTGTAGCTGCTGAAGGTTTGGTCATGAGTCTTTACACTTGTACCTTTATGAGAACCGAATTATCTTATTAATTAGTTGGCCAGCAAGAAATGGCATGTTTGTATTTCTGATATTTGGCTATCCATGGAAAGGTCAATGGACTTGAGTTCATTTGAATGTACAATTAGCAGGAGTCTTCTAAATGGGAACATCAGAATGCAAATGATACATTAGACCAAACTATATAGCTGTTGTATTTTTCCAAAATTCTGTCACAATTTCATAAATTGAATCATACTTGAGGCTTGAAATGAATTTTGGATAAATCATAAAATAGTGTTTAAAAGATGGTCAGTTGTCTACTTTGGCCTGTATATATCTGTAAGATAATGAATTGCCAGCCATTTTTCATTAAGATCTTGTTCAATTGTGTATTAGTGTGTATTCATTCGTCATGATTAAAAATATTGCTGTCTTTTAGGTGCAGGACCCTTAAAGGAATGGGTTTCACTTGAAAGTGATGGAGACAAACCACCCAGAATACGTACTGCTCGTCCTCTTACTACTTTACAATATGAAGGAACAAGAAAGAGACGTAGAGCTGCGATGGGAGATTATGCATGGTCTGTTGGGGACAGAGTTGATGCATGGATACAAGAAAGGTATGCTAATATAGAGTTCTTTTCATCAGCTATCTAATGATCTATTGATGGCCATTCTTCAATACCCTTCTAAGTTTTTGTGTGTGGATATCCAATATAATATCTTCATTGATGATTTCATTCATTGTAGACATGGGTGTTTGGTGGTTTGATTAGCTTATGTAATTAGGATTATTTTGTGCTTCCTCTTGTTCTTTAATTTAATTCTATGATTTCCCATTTTTTCTATTGAAGTAGTAAAAAAAAAAAAAGTGTAAGATGGTTCAATTAGATATTGTACTAAACAATGAACAAGCAACTACATTAATCACTTTGAAAGAGTTAAATTTTTCTTATCTTGAAATAAAAAATACTATTTGTAGTAAAACTGAACAAGAAAAATGTGTTAAAATTCTCTCACATGGTAGTTTTTGTCATCAGCTGGCGTGAAGGAGTAATCACAGAGAAGAATAAAAAAGATGAAACAACATTTACTGTTCACTTCCCTGGTATGCGCATTATTTGATTAGTCATTTTGTATTCTATGCTGTTTCTTATTCTTACATACCAAGATATAAAATGCATTAGCACCTTATTCTTGGAATTTCTGCAGCTAGTGGAGAAACGATGGTTGTTAGAGCTTGGCATCTCCGTCCATCCCTTATCTGGAAGGATGGGAAATGGATTGAATCTTCTAAAGTGGGAGCAAATGACAGTACTACCCATGAGGTACTTTGTTTTAGGTTCTTCTAGTGCCCCAACTTCATGCTTGTCTGTGCTAACCTTTACATTTTGCATACAGGGTGATACACCAAATGAAAAACGACCTAAATTGGGTAGTTATGCGGTAGAGGTTAAAGGGAAAGACAAGATGTCAAAAGGCATTGATGCTGTGGAGTCAGCAAAACCAGATGAGATGAAATTACTTAATTTGACTGAAAATGATAAAGTGTTTAACATTGGTAAGAGTAGCAAGAATGAAAATAAACTGGATGCACATAGAATGGTGAGAACAGGTCTTCAAAAAGAAGGATCAAAAGTAATTTTTGGTGTTCCTAAACCTGGAAAGAAAAGGAAATTTATGGAAGTAAGCAAGCATTACGTGGCACATGAAAGCAGCAAGGTCAATGATAGGAATGATTCAGTTAAACTTTCAAATTTCTTGATGCCTCAAAGTTCAGGACCCAGAGGATGGAAAAATGGTTCCAAAAATGATGCCAAAGAGAAACATGGAGCAGACTCCAAGCCCAAGACAAGTAAGTCTGGAAAACCAGTGTGTTTTGGGTTTAGTAATCCCACCAAAAGACATTTCTTTATCAAATGCGTTTTCTCTTACCAATGATCTGACAGGTCATACAGAAAGAATAAAGGATTCTTCAAATTACTTAAAGAATGCTTCCCAGACTGAAAGTAAGACGGAGAGAGCACCCCACACTGATGGAGCATCAGAAGGACCAATCTTGTTTTCATCACTAGCAACTTCGGTGGGTGCTCATCCCACTAAAAGGGCATCCTCGTCAAGAGCAAGTAAAGGGAAACTTGCACCTGCCCGTGATAAGTCGGGTAAAGGTGAGATAGAAAAGGCTTTTAATGACAATCCCATGAAATCAGCATCTGATGTTGTTGAGCCCCGGAGATCCAATCGCAGAATCCAGCCAACATCAAGAGTAAGTTTCTATAACTGAAATTGGTTATTATTGGTTTCGTCTCATGACATATTTTTTTCTCTCTTCTAAGTATGAAGCCAATTTTATCCTTTGAAAATTGTATTTTATATAATATGACCTGTTTTGAATCTGATCCGATATGGTGGCTGGGTGGCAGCTATTAGAAGGATTGCAGAGCTCTTTGATCATCTCAAAGATTCCTTCGGTTTCACATAATCGTAATACTAAGGGTGAGCATTCATATCATCCTAGAATTTTTATTTCGAATAAAGTGTTTTTTTTTTCTGGGTTGAGTTATTATTACATTTCAACTCTTTGACTCTGAGTTCAACAGGTTAAATGGAAGGAGCTTGCAATGATGCGGTACAGTTAAAAAGACCGGCCTGTTATTTTAGATGACCGACATACCTAGCATAGATGTGTATATTTATAATAGAGAACCAACCTAGGAATGGAAATTCTTGCTTCTTATGTTTTAGGCAGACTATAGCTTTAGTAGAAGGTCGGTCGTATTGATTTTAGTATTATTTAAATGTGATTTGATCCGTAGGCTATGCTGTATATGGAAATTCTCCATGCTACCTTGTTTGTAGAGGTTTGTTTATCAAATGATAACGTGATGCTCTACACGCCAATCGTCGCATTGGCTGTCGACTATACCTCTTCTAACCGCTCCATTTCGCACTTTTATTTTTCATTTTTTTATATTATAACCTATCCAGAGTCGGTGTTAATTATGAGAAAGGAATGTAAAATTTCGTTGTGGCTAAAAGTAACTGAAGAAAAGTTTCATGTAAGGACATTGAATGTATTTAAAAATCGCTAATAGTCAAAGCAACTTGCATAATTGATTTATCATTAATACATCTTTTTAATTATTAATCAAGTATTAAACGGATGATTAATATTAAAAATAAAATAAATTATAAAAAATTAGACTGTTAATTATTAGACTGTTAATTATAAATTGTCATGCGATAAAATTGGTGCTTTTAATGATAGTTACTGAGAACTAAGAGTAATTATTAATTGGTTGACATATATAGTGATTATTTATTTTTAAATTTAAATTTAATACTCTATTTAAATAGTTATGTCCTCATATCTTTAATTTTGCCTATTCAAATATAATTAAATGATTTACAATCATTATTTTAATTTCTCATAAACAAGAATTTTTCAGCTTATACACTCGTGCATGTAACTGGCTTGAGTTTTTATGATTTTTCAATTTTTTCCATCTGAAGTTGGACCTGCCGAGAATGGATTAGGCAGACAGTGGGAGAAACTGTGGAACTCAATTTTGTACGGAGATAATGTGGCTAAATAGGATTGAAAGCAATCTAAGGTAAGCATTATATATAATTATATTATATATATCTACAATTTGCAACAGATTGATGTCCTTAGGACCTAAACTGAGCCACCCACCTAAGAACCGGACCCCTCATGATTTACAAAGATAAAATCGTGTGAAAATGGATGCACTGCATAGCATTCAATTTTCAACTGACGTACAGTTGGCATTAACAGAGCGGTTGCTCATGTTCTGCCTCTTCTAATTCCATTCGACAAGGAATCAGCTTTTGTCAGGTTGATGGCAGCAAGTTTAGGGGGACGATATGCCTCTTTGCTGAATTCTTCATCTACATATGGTCTCTTGCACACACAAGAGCTTGGAAATTCATGAAATTCCCCTCGTCCAGGTCTCATCTCATCTGGTTCTCCCATAAATCCTCTCTGGCATGCCTTAACCTTTTTGGCAAAGGTATCCCAGTCCATTTGATGCCTTCCTGCCAATAGCGTGCTAAGCTTCTTTGCATTTGGTCTAATTGTTCTTTTGTGACCCATATATCTCCTATTGTAAACAAAATGAAAGGTTAACAACAGGCACATTAGCAAAAAATAAAAGAATAGGAAAACGATGTCGTAGTCAATAAAAGCAAGCTTAACGTGCAGTAGCACATGAGAATGGCAATTAAAGAGATCCTGAAGGAATTTGCAATTGCATCAAGTTTCCAATTTTTTGTTTATAAAAAAGCCGAGGAAAACACAGCCTTTTACGGAAACCTCCTGAAACAAGTTATACTTTTCACAAGACCACTTTAGCTTTAGCAAAAGGCAACTGAAATCAACTACATGCAGCCTATTTGTAAATGCGGACATTTAAATCTCAATTATTGACCCTCGGGAAAAACAAATATTGATAGAAGATTAGTACGTTAATCAAGTCTAGCTTATATGCCTTAATAAAAGCAAAATAGTTGTTTTTTGTATCATATATATAACTATACAAGATTTGCTTCAATGTTAATTCTACCATCAACAGCAAATCCGATTTGGCTTTTCAACAGGTTTTGCTATTTTCCGTTAAACGAATGTGCCAAAGCTCTAAACCGCTATTGGGAAATAGTCCTTAGCAAAGGACATTGTTGGCTATGCTAAATATATTATACAACCTCAATTTTTCTGGAAAATTCACAAAATGGTCCCTATAGTTAGTACAGTTTGCTAATTCCAAACGACACAATGCAATTGTGGTTCCTAATACAAAAACAACTGCCCCCCAACATTTTCAAGTCGTGAGAGTTAGTAGAGTAATCGACAGAAAAGGTGGGGAAGAAACAGTAGAGTAATCAATAGCATAAAATACAACATGCTTTCCTAAATCCAAGTAAAACCACAGCTCTCCCACCTATTTGGAATATAATTCAAGAGTAACTATGCAACATAGTTGCCACATACCATAACAGCATAATCATAATTATGACTCTAGCATTTTCATTACAAGTTGTGGATAATCATTTGTTCATTGTGTTTAGTTTAACTTTTAGAAATAAGTTCATTAATGTACTAAACAAACAAGAGAAGGATATTAAAGAGAGTTTATATATTATTACCTTCGACCTGCAAGAATCTTGGCCATGTTACCATTGTTGTTAGCAACAAATACATCACTTTCATCACAAACAATGTAGTCAATAGCAGCAAGGCGGGAAGAGAATGGAAGGAAAGGTTTCAGCTCTTCCTCAGCTAGCATCTCCTTTGTATAGATGTTGGGGAAAAGGTCTCTGAGAGGCTGCATAGTTTCTTCCCCTCCATATATTTCTCCTGATGCAACATAGAGGTATGTGTCATTTGAAAAGCCAAGTGCCCGCAGCATCAAACCCACCTCATGAGGAGTAAGAGGACATTTCCCTCGCTTCCGTTCTCCATCTGGGCTCAAATCCTGTTTTACCATGATTCGTGAGGTTTGAGGAAATAATTCATTCATTTCATATCAGCATAAAAATAATTAGTTTCAACTTTAAGAAGTCTTATATTGCCAAAATTAATTTGTACTTAGAAGCGTATCAGGCAATGCATCAAGCAACAATGTAGGTTCCAATACCTTCCAGAAAGACAGGTGGTTAAGAAAGGACAAAATGTTAGTTGAATGACTTAGATTTGTCCATTAGAAGTCAATGGATTAAAGTCTTACAGGTAATGTTGTCCACCTTTTTCTGATTTCACCAAGCTCGCGTCTCTCTTTTTCTCCCCCACCAAAATAACAACCTGAAAATGCTAGCATATCTGGTTCAAACCTATCATAAATCAATCATGAATTCTGTTGTTAGTAGCAATTAACATGGATCCTCCTTGCTTCCCAAGATCTTATGTATTTTATTCTATTTCATACTTTTGATTGAAACAAGTTGTTTTCATTGCTATTATTAAGTAACACAAGAGTTGAATTTAAGGAGTTCCTTTCCATACCACCTGGAAGTAGAAGTAAACAAATACTTCAAATTACAACGACTTTCAAATTTCAGAACACTAAAAAGTTGTAGAAAGGGAAACATCAAACAAACCTCAAATGGACTGCTATGAAACGATGGGCCATCTTTTGCATTCTCATAACAATTCTTTGACCAAGTTCTTGTATTGGTTTTGTAAATCTCAAAGCATGAAAATTTACGCGGCAACGTAGTCTCTGTAGCTCATCATCAAGGTTATTTGCAAGTCTGTAGTCAAATTTTGTCAATTGAACAACCTGTAAAATCTCCTACGTGTTAGTTAGTTACCTCAGCCAAATTCAGAGACATTCTGTACATTGACGAAAACCAGTAACTAATGCTTCACCATGAGAGTTATTTTATGAATCAAAACATCTAGCGAATTAAGAAATTTTGAATATATATCAATAACAAGTGGCCATACCTGTCGTCTCAAAAGTATGGGCAAAACTTGATCAAGATAATAATTGGGCTCTGATTTCCTGGGGACACGCATTGTATATGGTGGTTTCTCCATTGAACGCATGAACTTATCAGGAACTCTTTTAACAATAGTAACATCTTTTGCGAGATAAGAAATGAACCAATCAACATCGAAAATATGGATGAAGTCACTGTATTCGAACAAAAACGTTTTCATTAAATGAACCATTGAACTCAATTCTCATGGTGAATGTGTGAAAGTAATGCAAATTACCTGTCGTCCTTCCAAAAAGAATGATGATCCAACTCAGGTACAACTAGTGTGGCATTAAGAATCCGTGCAACAACAACAGCATCTGTTATCTGGATGCAGGAACATGATTGTCATTTCCACAGAAAGAACTTATTCATTCTTATTTAAAAAATACTAGTCTGGTCTCAAATATAAGTAACAAAATCTCCATATATTTTGGTGTCAAATATAAGCAAATTTCAACTAACTTTAGTATATTTAATGAGACCTTCCCTAAAATAACTTTGATTTAATTGAAATTCTATTTCCAAATACTTCTTTTTATTTTTTATATCAAGTTGCAATGAAGGGTAGTTTAGAAATAAAACTTTGTTTACTAGATGAGATTTGCAAAATTTAATGATGTTAATTAATTTTTTTAATTAGTGTAAAGTTAGTTTTTATTGCTTAAAATAGATACCAGAGGTAATAAATAAATTATCTGCATGTCTAGGAAAGATAACCTAACCACCGCCAACCCTCATTCTCTGAAAACAACTGAATCAGAGCCAATTGATTAAGAGAAAATTGTCCGTGCTGTTAATCAGTAGGCGAGCAACTAGGATAGCAGATCTTATGCGAAATTCGAATGATAAAAAAACTCATGTCCCACTCACCCCAGTTCTTTGTTGATTCAGTCCTCCACTAGTTCCAATAAGTAAGTACCCGTTTGACATCCGCTCAAGCACAGCAGCTACATTGTCCAGTTACCAAAATAAGAGAGGAGACACATGGAAAAGTTAGTACATTTCTCAGACAGTCAGCCCGATCTTTTGGAGTTCATTCATGCACAAACTAATCAAAATATAAAACAAAACCCTTCAATCCGTTCACCCACCCTGAAATGACTGCATAGGAAACGAACGTCCTATAACCTAAAATTTATCAACCCAGCCTTCATTCACATACATAGCTTAGCAAGAAACAAGTGCGAGTGTTCAAATTCAACAATTCGCCAAAAAGACGCTTAAATTCTGGAAGAAGAAAACACCGAATTGCGAGGATGAGGAAGAAACTCACGAGCATAACCGCGTCCCCTTTCACTGCATCCATAGTAATATTTAGAATACTGCGATTTCCAAACATCGATTGGCGGACGATAGTTCCCCTCCTAACAAAACAAACATGTCACAACCCCGCCCGCACATTGTGATTATTGAGAAAATGAGAAAAAAAAGAGTGGAAAATTAGTCACCATTGTAGAGTAGAGAGTGCGACGGACCAATCGCTGAGAATACCATTCGAGATCAGAGGCCATGTGGCCCGTCAGGAGCGAAATCAGGCCCAACCCAAATAGCATGAAGCCGCAGAGCACAGACCAAGAGATCGGCTTCCGGTGCTGAAACGGCGTCGTGGTCGATGATCTCCAACACACGTGCTTCCTGCATTTATTGTTTGCTTCCGCTAACATAGCCAGGTTTGTTGTCGTTGATAATAAGCTGAACTTTCCCACACCCACACCCACACCCATTATTTTCCTTACACAAACAAATAAGCCCTCACATCCTAGTAAATAGTAATTACGAAGGCGCAAACACAAAGAAACTAAGTAATGTGACTATGAAGGGAGAGGAACCCTAAAATTAGTAGGGTCTTTCTTTCTGACTTATTATCATTAAGTAATAATAATCGGTGGGGATGGAGCAGAGACGTGGAAGAACAGTTAGTTAGTGAGTGAGTGAGTGAGTGAGTGGCTGAGTACAGGAATTGAGGGAGGAAGGAAGCAGCAACCAAGAATTGTCCTTTCCTCAAACGGAAATAAAGAAAGAAAGAAAGAAAATCTTACTCATCTGTCTCTCTTTTTATTTAAAATAAATATGAAAAACTATTATTACTTATACTCTTTTCTCATGAACGTAGCCCTACAGATCTGATCCGAGTCACCAAAACAAATTGTGCAAATTTGGTTTTGTTAATTAGTTCTTGCTGATGTGGGGTGGAATGTTGGAAGCAAAAAGAAAAGAAAATGGAATAACGTGACTCGTCCGAGTGGAAACCATATTTGTCCCGCTTGAAAGAACGCAAGAGGAATTAACCACAGACTCCATAAAAAATACGAAAAAATAATTTGATTCTTTTCTCATTTTTTTAAATCACAGTATTACTTAGAGAAATATTCAAGTTAAAAAAAATGAATTAAAATATCAATATATTCAAAATTATATATCTAAGTGATAGATAATCCTTATCTCATAAATTAATATTTAAGATTAAACTTAACTTAAACACAAATTTTAAGATATTATTTTTAATTTTATATAAATTTTATAAAAATAAAAATAAAATAATTTTTAATTAATTAATTGTATAAGAAATTTTGGTAAAAAATAATATAAAATGTTTATCAATTATAAATTATATATATCGATTTTTTTTTAAAAAAATGAATAGCATATAAATTCTTATGGTGGATTTTTGTTGTTGTTGAAAATTCTTATGGTGGATACGTATCATCTCATCTTGCTATCTTAGCATGCCTGTCATTTATTATGAGTTATGGTTACGGCTACGAGCTGGTGGAACGCTTAGAAATAGCTAGCTGCTATAAAGAGGATTTAATCCAAGATAATTACCAAATATGAAAATTAATGAATTCCTGCACTGCCATGTGATTCGTAGTTTTCTGTGTTGCCATATTTTTACTAAACAAATTGTCTTCGGGTGAAGCTTTTCAGATATATTAACGGAATAGTTTTCCAATAACATATATTGTTATAATTATTATGAAGGTAAAAAAATAGAAAGGCAAAAGAATGTTATCACGTATTGGAATGCGGAAGAAATGTATGTACTACATAGTGTGACAAGCATTTGAGTTATATACTTATCGTTATTGTTTTGTTTTGTGTTTTGTCAGTACCAATTTAGTTTAACCCTGTCATTATGATGCGAAAATGAACAAAGGACTTTGTGGTACTGGTACCAGTAACTATCTGTTTCTTTTTTTTTTCTTTTTTTTTTTTTTTGGTTTCTGGTGAGTCGCTATTTGTCTCGAAGAAAAAAGATGTGATTGAATTTTAATTGGTGATAGATATATATAATGCAAACAATTGCAAACGAAGGAGACAGATATTGAAACCTCACGGCGGACAAAAGCACGATACGAGCTACAAGACGATTTAAGGAGGGACTTTATTTAACGTCTCCTTTTTTATAAAGACAATTAGATTCCCTGAATTGGACCACTGCTCTATGCAATTCACTGTTTATATTAGTTTATTTTATTAGAAAGGGGTTTGTTTATTTCATTTTTCTGTATAATTGGTTGTAAAAAGTTCATGTTGAAATAGTTAGTTTTTAAAAAAATGTGAAGCTAAAAACTTAATTTGTATTTTGAAATAATATTTTAAAGGGTATGGTTATTTTAGTAGAATCAATTTTGAAAGAGTTAATGATAAAAAAAATTGTATTTGAGTATAATGTTTTAAAATTTTCTATTTGAATAAAAAAATAATTTTAACATAGTTTTAAAATTTTGTGTCTCATATTTAAAATTAATTTTATTAAAAAATATTAATTAACTTTAATCTTGCCCATAAAAAAAACATGTTAGAGTGATTTTTACGTATATAAACATGTGTCTTTTAGGACATAGTCAACCGTACAATATATTAAACTGTTATGAATAATATTTTACATTTTTACAATATTAGATTATTTTAATTACTTTAAGAAGCTCAAACAAAATTTTACTCCAACCCTACGACAGTTAAAAGGTTGTTTTTTTGAACAACTCTCTTTCCTTGATTGTTCTCCAATATTAATATGTGAGTTACTACATTAACAATTTGAAATAAAGTAAAAGAACATCTCTAGTTAGAGTTGCCCTAAGATGCCTACAAGGGTTTCCCTAAGGGATTTTTTATAATTAATAGTTTTTTTATAATTAAGATCGTTTTATTTCATATTTATACAGAATTGATTTAGTTTTAAAATGGTTGTGAAGCTAAAAAATTAATTTGCGTTTCGAAATATTATTTTAAAGAATACTTCAGAAGAACTGATTTTAGATATGGTTAATTTAAATTTTTAGTAGATTTGATTTTGAAAGAATTAATGTTAAAAGAATAATTTGTATTTGAGTATAATATTTTAAAACAAAATTTTAAAAATCCTATTTCAATAATAAAATTGCTTAAAATATATGTTAAGATTTTACGTGTCTCGTATTTAAAATTAATTTTATTAAAAATATATATTTTTACATATGTTAAAGTAATTTTACATATATAAACACATGTCTACAATACACAATCAATTTAAAAGTATTATTTTAAGTTCTTGTTGGAATTGTTCTTAACATTGAATTATACAAGATGTTTTTCGCCATATATATACATATACACTCGCACGTGCAGAGCGAACACTTTTAACATGATTTCGTTATCCTTTTGATGGCATAAAATGTGTAACCCTGGAAATGGAAAATTCCTTTATCTATTTAACACGTAAAATGTGTTCGATCCTTTGCTCAAAGGGAGAAAAAGACGGATAAAGAAAAGAAAATCGAAATGCACAACTCTCGTAGCTCACTTTAAATTCTAAACTACAAAAGTTTAGTTTAAGTACCAAATTCTAGACTCACCACCGTTCGTTCTTCTTGCGCTTTTAATTCTAAACAAAAGATGGACCCATGATTACTCGATTACTCAATGGTGGCGCCAAGAAAGTCTTTAATTTGTAGCCTAAAGCCAAAGATTATATTTGAAAAGCAATATTGAGTAGAAACTAATATTTCTTTTTAGCGGAGACTAGTAATAATTAATGAAGGGCACACGATGTATAATTTATGAAATGAGTGTTATCAATATTTTATAATATTTTTTTATTAGTCACAAAATCATACTGTGTTTATTGAATCAGGAATGATATCTATAATATTTTATAATTTTTAACAAATTTCAGTTAGAAATAAAATATTATGTTCAAAACAATGTGTTGAAAACAAAACTAGATAGTTCAACTGTTAAAAAGTAAGTTCAAATGAAAAGAAAATTCACAAGTATTGGATTTTCTTTTCTTTCAAAAAATAAAAAATAAAAAGATTGACACACAAGTTAATTTATATTAAGAGACTATAAAATTATTTTTTTGTGAATGTTAAGATCATACTGTGCAACGTATATATACGTGGTATGTGTGTGTCATTAAAATGTCAGGTGTTCCCTTTCTACAGATATAATAACATGAAATTGAAAATCAGTATATACGGATTTGTAACATAGAAGGGTGAATTATCTGCGTTGATAAATTTGGGCGGATTCTATTCGGTCATATTTCATTTATGAGGTTGAAAGCCCCAAAAGAGCAAGTTCTATAAGGTTCTCTTTTCAAAATGGGCCTACCCTTAATCTTAATGTGCCCATGACGAGTCTAAAGTTTTAGAATATATCAAAGTGAAATAAGTTAGGCCTATCCAAATTCAACTTCTGGATTGGGCTTTTTTGGATGGGCCTTGTGCCCTGTGCTGCATTTATCCCTGAACCAAAAAAAAATTAATCAACCTCTCAAGACCGAAGACTAAAACTCGGATTATTGGAACTATTACCCACCATAATGACCATGATCACGACATATATTGCCACTTGACTGGAAATCCTTGGGAGGAGAAAAACAAAAAACTAGGCAATTTAACTTTGTTGTACTTAGACAATAAATAATAGAACACAGGTAAATATTTCTGGGAATCCATCTAATAATGAGAGTTAGAATAATATGGATATAGTCGTAAATGTCAACTTCAGTGTGATTATTGTAAAAAAAATATATTATCTATTTTGAGTTATATAAAAATTATACATTTAATGGAAAGTAATAGTTCTGTGAATATTTAGAGGCATATTAGATGCACTTAGGGAAACAAGAAGTATAATAATTCTTTCTTTTGTAAACAGTTAAAAATAGTAATTTAATTATTGACCCAAAAGTTCTCGTATGATTTTTATCGTGTATATACTTTTGATCTTTCATCCTAAGTTATTGATTATATTAACATATGATATAAGGAAGGCTACCTATTTATGTTTGCTCATTAATAATTAGATTGAGTAGTGAGAGAATGAGCAAACAATCAATACTTATATTTACAACAAATAAAAGTGAATGAGTAAACATTAATAACTAGATTGCTACCTATTTAATTCGTTAAAATTGATCTAGTAGTGAGAGAATTAGAGTAGTGTGTTAATATAATGAGTTCATAAATACTAATTTTAGTAGGATTATTGTAAAAAAAAATACCATTTATTTAGAGTTGTATAAAAATTATAAAATTGATGGTAAGTGATAGTTTTATCATCTATGATTATTTAAGGATCTATCAGATGTAGATAGGGAAACAAAAAATGATTATTTAAGGATCTATCAGATGTAGATAGGGAAACAATAAGTATTATGGTTCATTCTTTTGTGATGAATTATAAATGATAGCTTAATTATTCACCTAAAATTAACTATTGTCATTTTTATCATGTATGTACTTTGATCTCCCATTCTAAGTAATTGATTATCCTAAGAAGCATGTTTGGTACAACGGAAGTTTTTAATTCTTTAGGAATTTGAAGTTTGAAATATTTATTTTTTATGTTTATTTTATTAATTAAATAATAACAACTCTAAATGGTATTGTTTTTTGGAAATGTCTTTTTACCTATATTTTTCCAAAAATTGTTCCTACAAAAACATCAGAATATAACTTTTTGTAGTTTAAAAAAACCCTACTAAAAATATATAATGTTATTCTTATTAGATAATTTAATGTGATAAATAATTAATTTTTGTTGAAAAATTATATTAAAACTAAATGTGAAAATTTTTTATTATAAAGAAACACATGTAATTATTTTTATTAATATTTATGAGTAGTAAAATTTTTTTAATCATTCCTATAAATAATGATTAATGAAATTTATGATTTTTAAAAATTATAATTCTCAAACAAAAAAGTTTATCCTGCTACTAAAGTATTTTTAGTAAAATCATACTTTATCATTGTAAAATTATTTTAAGACAAACTTATCTTTCTAAGTTACAAAGTTTTGTATATATATAATGATAAAATTATTGGATTGGTTAATTTCATATTCTATAAAAAATAATTATCAAGTATAAAAGTTTAACATTTGATGTTGATTTATCATATCATTTGACTTTTAGATATACCACTTTTTTTTTTTTGGTAAAACACAAAATTAATCAATTCAAAAACATATAATATTATTATTTTTATTATGTATATTAAATTTTACATAAATTATATATTTTTAATAGGTTTAATTATTATTTTTATTTCTGTCATTGCAATAATCTATTTTTTAATTCATATTATTTAAAACATTTCATTTTAGTTAATATAATTACAATTTAACTACCATAATTGAACAGATAAAGATTATTTTTTCTTATTTTCTTTTTCATTCTTTTTTTCCTTGTCATCATTTTTTTTATTTAACAAATTCCAAATTATCTGTCACACATTCTAGTTATTTTGTGTATCTTTTGTTGTTATTTTCTAATGGCGATGTCTCAACACTCTCATACAACATACTAGTGAAGATTATTACTTCAATCCACAATTTAAACCTCTACACAATATCATTGGTGTGTCATTTGTGACAAAAAGATGTTAGTCATTGTGGGAGTCTACAATATTGCTTCAAGGAGGGAAGTGCTTTGAGCATGATCATTGTAGGATTCGGCTAAATGACAAAAATGTTAATGATTGTTCATGAAAATTACAATATGAGACTCTACTCTGGCTATGATGGATATTGACTTCATTTATTATAAGAGAAGACAAAATGTTAGTTAAAAAAATCTAAAAGTTTAGTTTCAATTTTGTAGTTATTTAAAATTATTTAAATATAACAATATTAAACAACTTTAAATAACATAAAAAAAATATTACAATTATAAGGACTAAAATTTAATGTTTTAAATTATATAGATTAAAAAAAAACCTATTGCAACTATAGAAACAAAAAATGTAATTAAATTTTACTAATATATTTTTAGTAATGAATATTTAATTATATTTTAAAAAGTATATTATTCTTCAGAATAAAATAATACCGTAAAATATCAATTAATTTTCTTGTTTATGTACGAAATTTTATAAACTCAATCTATTTTTTAAAAAATTTCCAATCAGATTGTTGACGGAGAAAGAAAAGTTAATTCAAAATAATTTAGATAATATTTTTTAAGAAAGGTAAAATGGAATGAATAGATTCTCCAAAAACAAAAGTTTTCATCGGCAATCAACAAAACAAGCAGAAGTCTTCAAATTTAATAATTACACAACGTTACAATTTGCAATATGGCTTTCAAAATCATGACATGTTTGCCACCCCCACGTTTGTGTTTTTATTATGTTTTACCGATTCATTGCATATTGATAAAAATAAGATTTTTTTTTTCATTTAAGGGTTAAGATTTAATTTTCAGTAGATTCTAACTTTACACATGTCATATGTTACGTCATTGTTAGATTGAGATTACTACTTCATTCTTGCGTAGGATCCTGTTATTTTTTGTTTTCGACAAAAGATCATGTTTTATTTTTTAAATATGTCTATTAAGGGCAAAATTTATACAAATTCATGACGGATTTGATTTCCATTTGATGTAGCCGGGAAAAATAATTTTGAAAAAATTGAGAGATTAATTAGATTAGAATGTGTGTTTTTCTTACTGAAAAAATGTGAGATTTTTTTACGATAAAATTCACATGTTGGATTAGATATTATAAAAAAAAATCCAATCTAATCATTTATGTTTTGCTAGCTAATTCATTATTCATTCAGTTTAATTTAAAATTTAAGTCCAATTTAATCTAATTTAAAGCTATTAAATTAATACAACTTAACCTTATTTTGATGCTAACAACCAAGTTATAAATGAGTAAATCAAGTTATTGTCAAGTGTGTAGGAAAATATGATTATTCATATAATTAATTGAACCATCCTATGTGTGTCATTATGTTTTGTTTTGTGTCTTAAAAAAATTTGGTTTGTGTCATCGTGTCAAAATAAAAACTTCAACGTAATCACAATTAGTATATGAAAAACACATAAGACAACATCCTTTTACGTCTAATTATCGATTTAAATATGAATAACAATTAATGTTACTTTTAATGAACTCCAACATTAATTATCTATTTAAATTTTTTTTCTTTAAATTTAGATAACTGCTATTTTTAATCTCATAAATTTAATTTAATTTTTTTATCACTCAATTTCAAAAAATATTTTTAGTCTCTTCTAGTTAGTTTTTAGTAGTTTAAAAATACAATTTGCGTTAAATTTTTACTGCAAAAAGATTAAAAAACATTTTAAAAAATGAAAGATAAAAAATAAATAAATTTAAAGGACTAAAAACAACAATAATATAAATTTGAAGAATAAAAAATAATTTTAAACATTTGTTTATTCTCGGTAGGCTCTAAAGCCACTAAACAACTACAAAACAAGGGAAACAGGCACCAATAAAATCATACCAAACAAAAAGGGAGCAACCATGGGATGGGGAGATCATGGAACACATGTAAACCTAAAGGCAAATCATGCATGAAATATGTGAGCCAATCTGTAGTCTTATTGCCTTAAGAGTATTAGTAATCCTAACTGGTTGATCATTTTGCATCAGAAGCAAAATTTGTCTCATATGAACCACATGTTCATGTCAAGTAACCAGGTTAACAACAACTTTGAAATCACTCTCAATTAACATCATAAGATGATTTTCAAGCTTCCACTCAGAGAAGATTGCTCAAAGCTCTATGGTCAAATTACCAAACACGTTCTAATTTTGCCATGACTATTTTTCAACTCTTATAAGTAGTATCCTTTTACTATGAAGAAAAAAAGTTTGATTGATTGTTAAAGTCATTATGAGTATATATTCTGCAGAGCAAAACATTCTTTGATTTAATTGTATATATTCTTCTAGAGACTTTAAAAATGTTATATGTATTTATTGTAATTTTGTTTATACAAACAATAACTTATCTTCTTTTGTTTCACTTAGGTTATATCCAGCCTAGAGAGATTTATTCAAAGAATGCTTGAGAAAGTTTTTGGAGAGACGAATATAAAAAAATGCTTGATTTTTTGAGAATATGTATTCCTTGTAATAGTTAGGTTGTTAGTAAAATCTTCATGGTACAATAAGGACTGAACATACTTTCTCTGCGTGAGAATAATCAGTATAAAATTTTCTATTTTTTTCCTTATTATTTTATATATTTTATTGATACTAATGCTTTTATGAAAAGAAATTAACTCTGTAATTATATTTCATTTTATTCCATCTTATTTTAGATTATTCAAATAATGACAATCAATATGTAGTAAATTTTATTTCATGTGTCTTTTCATCTGTTTTCTCCATACAACCCCAAACCAAAGAAAAAAATCAACATCTTCGAAGACACTTTAAATTTTTAGAGTCTATATATTTTTACATTCTTTATTCTATTTTTATGTAATAATTAATGTATACTTCCTCCGGTCTTTTTTTAATAAGAACAAAACTAGAGTTTTTTTTTTTTATTAAGAACAAATCTGGAATGTCTTTTATATTATTTTCTTCTTTAATTATGTGTTAAACAAATAGAAGGTGAAATAAAAGATTGTCTTAAACTCTTTTAAGGGACTGGAGGCTGACTTTGCAACTGTTAAAAGTTAGGAGACTGATAGTATTTTATTATAGCATATTTATTATGTATTAATTATATTATTTATATTCATATATTAAATAAAATAATTTTTTTATAAATTTATAATTTTTTTTTAAAAAATTAAGAATATCAAAGTCATTTTAATAATCAAGTGATTATTACACTTAAAAATTTAAAATAAATAATATATCATATTTTTAAAAACATTAAACAATATATATTTATATATAAAAAAATTATTTAAAATAATTAATTTTTACCTAAAATCAATATATCTTTATATATATAAAATAATAGATTTGGGAGCAATTAATTTTTCATTAAAAATTGGGATATTGATGATATTTTATTATAATACATTTATTATACATTAAAATATTATTTATATTCATACATTAAATAAAAAATATTATTGATATAAATTTGTAATTTTAACTTTTTTTTTTCTAAATTAAGAGTTTGAAAGTCATTTTAATAATTAAGTGATTATTATATTTAAAATTAAATAATAAATAATAAATTATAAATATTACATTATCTATATTTATAATGTAATATTTAAAAAACATTTAATTAAAATTTTGTAAAATATTTATTACACATTAAATATATTATTTATATTTATATATCAATTAATAAAATATTATTGATATAAGTTTATAATTTTAATTTTTTTTCTAAATTAAAATTATTAAAATTA
>JAMLFT010001840.1:0-28443 GCA_026544285.1 Pachyrhizus erosus | reverse complement strand
AATGAATAATGACAGTTTTTAAGGTTAAAAAATTGTCAAAAATTATTTTTTAAAAATTTAACTAACATGTCAACACTTAACAAAGTCAACCTAATATCAGGGACCAAATACAAAATGATTTTTTTAGATATCAAAAGTTAAAAAAAAATTATTAGAAACTAAAGAAACTTTTTACTTTTTTTAGACTAAAATATATTTAAACCTAAAAGTTATTTTTTTTTATTTATGTAATTACTTTTCTTACAATGATACAAGATTTTTAAAATTATAATTTGATCCAATTTTTTCTTAGATAAATCATTAATGATTATTTAATTTTTAATATTTTAAGTAATAATATATTTTAAATTTGTATCTCAAAATCATCATATCTTATTGTTTTTAATCCAAATTCTCTTTAAAAAAAGAAATATATTAATCCAATAAGATAACATAAGTAGTAGGATAAGTAAATTATATTATTTTAGTATACTAAACAACGAGGATAGTATAATTATCGTCTTCTATCCTATTATCAATGTTTTGTTTGATTATTAATATAGCGGAGTGACGTAGATAACATTTTATAATATGATATCAATTTCATAACTGAAAAAAAAAATAATAAAAAAATAAAATTATTATAGAAAAAATGCATTTTTAGTTTCTATATTGTTCTGTTAAACATAATCCAAGTCTCAATTTTTATATCAATGAATTTGGTCCTTAAAATTTAAAAATAAGTGAATTTAATCTCTCTTAATTTTAAAAAAATATAGATTCTTAAATATGAGAGACTAAATTCATGTTTTATAAAGTTTAAAGTCAAATTCATCAATATAAAATTATAAAGATCTTGATTATATTTAACTAAAAATATATAAATTAAAAATATTTTTAATATTATAATGTATATAATATATGTAGGATGATCAAATAAGTCAGTTAATAATTTAATTCAATTAATAAAATAAGTTTTTCAATCTTCCAAATTCCTTCATTGAATGGGCTCCAAAATCAACTAAGGAAGGATTTTTTTCAGTCTTTTTTTTTTCTTCAAATTTTGAATTAAACATAAATTTATAAAGATCTTTTTTATATCTCTTCTATTATCCTCTAATCAAATGTCATGTAAGTATATACAACTTTTTAAAATTATATATTAATTATTTTGGATTTCTACTTTTCTCTATACTTAAAAATTTTTCCTAAGAATTTGTAATATTTAAATCCTATTAGCAAAAAATTAAATCTAAAATATTTTAACACATATCACTAATTAAATTGTGTGTTAAATTAGTACAATTGTTAATGTTAATTTTTAGAGTATGTTTTTAATCTTTATATTTTTATAGATTTTTATTTTCAATTCTTAAATTTTCACATTAAATATTTTAGTTTCTAAACTTTAAAAAAATGTATTTTTAGTTTTTTTTACTTTCAAATAATTTAAAAAATACATGCAATGAAGGACTAAAAATATACATTTCGTAAAGTTCAGAGACTAAAATATTTGATATAAAAATTTAAAAACTAAAAATAAAAAATAATAAAAATATAAAGACTAAAAATATAGTCTACACTAAATTTTTAACATCTAAGATAGTATAAATGATATGTTAGGATATGACAACAATAACATCAGATAATATGATTATCAATTTTAATATTTATTTAATTAGTAACATAATGAGATGATTTTTTGGATGACATTTTTTAATATCATAATACTTTCATACGAGATGATAGTCTATTCAGTAAATTACACTAATCATTTATTAGGTTTTGTAAGATAGTATAAATATATTTTATTTATTTAATTATTATGATAATTTTTTTAAGAGATGTTAATGTAATATATAAGAGAATAATAATATACTTTTTAAAAAATTTAAATAAGAATAATAGAAAATATTTATATAATTTCATGAAATTTTTAGATAGTTAATATAATTTATTTTAATATATTTTATTGTATGTCATGTCATTTGACTATGTTATTCTATCACAAAATGTAGTCGATCAATCTGAAGGAAAAAATTAGAATCTCGGTCAGATTTGAACAATTTGGACATGTGTGAGAGATGCGAAAATGATTTATAATAGGTTAATGTGGTTGTTTTCAGTTTTAAAATTTTTTACCGTCGAAAATCCTGTATGATCAAATTGTTGATATCAAAAAATAAAAAAATATAAAAACTTTTAGAACACAATATTTAGTGATAATTTCATCTTTGTTGTTACTTTATTTCTACAGGATAGTTAGCTAGCAAACCAAGCATCTTGATATCTTTTTATTCTCCTAACCCTTTGTAAATGTTACATATGAGGCTTATAATCTTCCTCCCACCAATAGAACTTTGAGATCGTAATACCCTCGAAAATCCTCTTTGTACCTTCACACTTTCTTCTTGATGGGAACGAGTCCATGATTGGTCATAGCTTGCAACTCGACATCATCTCGAACGACAACAACCAAATTAACATGTCACCGACTTAATGACAGTCAAAATGGACAAAATCGGTATAAATTAGTCATTATTCAATTTTATCACGATTTTGTACTTTTTAGCCCAAATCTAAACATAATTGTTCGATTATCATCCCTAACAAAATATAATCTACATCAACTCAAATGTTAATAATTGACAAAATATTTATGATTGGACTAAATTTCATTAATTTGAAAAGCATAAAATTTTTATTTAAATAACTAAAACTATAAAGATCCAAAATCACCTATGTGATCGTACTATAGAGAAAAAAATATAATTGTATTTCTTTGTATTATTTATCTTCTTATTTAGTTAAGATTGTGATAAAATATTAATATAAATAAAAATTTGTAACATTTTTTTATAACAAGATTTGTAACTTGCGTGTAATATATGTGTATATATAAGAAGGTATCCAATTACAATTGTATAATTTATATCAATTATTATACTATCAATAATTTTATATAAAATATAAATTTTATCAATCTAACTATTGAATTATAACTAGATATTATCTTCATTATTTGTAATAAATTTTGTCAAAAAATAACGACAATAAGATATTAGAAATTTTATTTCTAATATTGATTTACCATTAATTTATAAAGTCATTGATTAAATGATATCTTGTTGAATTTTAAAATATTCATCTTGTGATAAATAAATATTGGACACTGCATGATGAGTGTGCCCGAAAATATAATATTTGAATAAAACCTTAATAACAAAATATTACAACTCTTCATATAAGGATATAATTTTAATGATGATGATACTTGATGAAAAGATATAATGTATCATTTTGTCTTTCATAAAATGGTAAGTTAAACCATTATAGCTCCTTATAAAAAGGTAAATTTTATATCCACTTTTTCTTCAAATGTCTTTAATATACAAATGATAACACATTTAACAATTATCATATTTACCCATGTTTGTGTGTGTAAATTGTATCACATTCTAACACTTCATATAAGTTAATATCAACTTCAATAAATTGAATGTCTTACTTCCATTTTATTTTTCTGTACCTATGAATTCAACAATGTGCATTTAAAAATTTGTCATTTTTTTTGTGAACTTAGGATATCTCCAAATCGAAAGCAAGAACTAGTCTCTCAAAAAACAAAAATGTATTTATAAAACATATTTTTTTCAACATATTTTTTCATATACACAGATTTAAAAATTAAACCACTCAACATATTTCTGATAATCTTTCAAAACTATAATAAATAATACAGGGAGCTTAAATTTTTAATTTTTAATGTGTAAAGTTACACACAAATAGAAATTTTACACTTTTAACAATTTAAATCAAATACATTTTTTTGTGCTTGAAAAGGTTTACATAGATATCAAATTTAAATGTATAAATTGTTATGAAATTCTAATACATATTTTTAATTTCTAAGAATAAAGAAACATATATATCAAAAAGTAAATTAAAAATAGGATATTTTAGTAGCTATATTTTTTTTCTCTAACAATGATAAATTCTATACATTCACATTTATAAGGCAGCCTACCAATAAAATTATACATCTATCTGTACTCGCGTTTTATCCGTCAATTTAATGTTATTTTAAACCAATTAACAAGACGAGAGTAACACCAGACCAAAAATGCTCTTGGATTAAATTAACGCCTTTATTGCTTTATATTTGATTCATTCAAGTTCAATAAACTAAATAAAAAAGCTACTTTAATACTTTAAAAAATAAATAATCAATAAATATGCGGTTAATAAACGGAATTTTATAACAATGGTATAAAAATAACAATCTATTAACAGATTTAACCATTACTTCGTTCCAATATTAACAAACATTAGACTTTATTTGAAACTACAGTATTGTATAAAGGGCATCTTAGAATCGTCATGTTAAATTGGTGCACGCACTATACACTTTGGAACTCGGGTGATGGACAGGAAAGCGAAAATAACTTCCAACTGATCAATGACAGCCGAAAAATTCCCCCTTTCCCCCATGCTTCAGTTTTGACAAAGACAATGACAAAACCAGCAGAAACATCTCTTACAGACTCTAATTACTATCTGTGACGATCAACATTGTCTTTACTGAGATCTGCTATGATTTAGAAGAGTGAAATCAGCTCTAGTGAAGAAAATGCCCTACATTAAAGAATGCTACAATGAATGCTGATGGGTTAGAATAACAATCATGAATGCAATTGATGTATGAACTCTACTATGTCCTGATTACAGTTATCTTCAGCCTTTTGAGCTAGCATGCTTGTTTCATTATTCTTCTTTCCCTTTCGAGGACAGTTGAAATAGAAGGCAATAGAGCAGAAGCCGGATCAAGTAATCATTCCTCCTACAGTGAACCTGTCTAACGACAATTTTTTTTATAAACAAAAAATCATTTGCCACCAAATCCTGCAGGAAGAAAAACAACCCTACAAGAAGCTGGCATCTGATGTCCCACCATGTCCTTTTTCAATGCAAATCATCAAACCTGCAATGAAGATAAACAAGTATAAGAATCCTGCACATACTGGGTATCTATAATCAATAAATTAAAAACTTACTCTTTAGCAGGATGGGGTAATTTGACAAAATGTACAACCAATAGAATTGGACACTCACAAGGGACAATATAACTAAATAGATAAAAAGTTTGACAAAATGTACAACCACCAATAGAATTGGAACAATCACAGATGACAAATAAAAAGTTTTTCTATGAGATACCACAGAATCGCAGGTACAGGTTTCTAAGCATCAAACATAAGAAATTGTGCACAGCCTGCAAATTCTTCATTTTAACCACCAGCAATTTTATTTTGAAAAGGACGGGTATACCACTTCTGACTTGCAGACTCAATACTGTTACACTAGAAGGCTGCTCCTCACCAACTACAGTATTCAACATTTTCAGCTTAACCAAAATGATTCCTCATATTGAAGAATAAAAACCTCTCCTAGAAGAATCCAAACCCAATTACTGTAAACCCCCATTTATTTAACTAACTATGTATCAATAATCATCTTTTCACAAAAACAAATGTATCATAACACCAGCGCAGTGAAGATTTCATCCATGACTTCCAACAGTATTTAAGTGCATGGGATCTGCAATGACAAGTGAAATTTTCACTTCAATCATCAATCATTTATTATAAAACTGATGATATAATAACTACAGAAAGGTTTTATGTCATCTTCTAAAAGAAGGGGGAACTATAAAAACAATAATGAAGATGTTATCAACAATGTACAAATAGGTGTTTGCACACATCCTGAGGTGAAATTTGACAACAAATTCATTAACTCTATATTCCAAGGACTTGAACATTTTTCTTAACAGCAGAACTGCCAAATTATTTAAGAGGAAGACAGAGGGAATTTGCCTGCAACTGAAGAATATACAAAGAAGCACTATATCAGTCACATAAAGGCCAAAATGCTCTGACTAAACCTAGAGTATTATTAATAAACAAAAAATACCAAAACAAAGAAGAACTTACGTTTTAATGCACATATATGTCACCTATTGTTTTGTAGATAAATAAAAAAAATGATGAGTTTAATTTTGATGGACAGCCAATGTAGAACTTTTATCAACAACCGATATATCAAATTCATTAAAAGATGTAGCAATCAATATTGTCAAAAATGGACCAAACCGGTCAATAGACCAATTCATTTAACCCTGAAAATCAATCTTATAAAGAACTGGTATAAAATCGATTGAAGCAATAGAAAACCAAGCAAAACAGGCCAAAAACCAGCTTGAACTGGTTTGCTGGAAAAATAATTAACTTTTTTTAATCAAGATACTCTATATTATGGTAATTGAAATAATTCTAACCAAAAATATGTTGATAGATAATTATATATCAATTATAATTATTTATTTTTAATTGTAGTTGCTAATAAATATTAGTGTTATCGAGCTTAAATACTATAACATTTGATTTAATTTCATGTTTAATTTTGAATATTATATGTTGAGTTATGACAGTTATAAGTGAACTAGTGAAGTTTAATTTTTAATATTATAAAGTTGCATTGCTTGATACATTATATTAAAAAGTAAAATATCATTTCTTGAACCACTACCTAAACCAGATCAATGACTGATACCAGTTTTAAAACATTGGCAGCAACAATTCAACAGATGGTAGACTATTTTTCACATTCTAACAGGAATCTGGATCAAACTAAACTAGCAAACCAGGATTCATTTAACCCAATGGCCACTAAGGCTGGGTCTATTACAAACTGTTCTGAAAACCAAACCAGACCAGTTGATGTTATTGGTGAACTGGTCTAATATCTTGTCCAAATAAACTATTGAACTTACATTTAAGAAAAATCAGTCAAAACCCAGGCAAAACAGAGAAAAAACAATTTACAACAGGTCAATGAAAAATGCTTAATTTGTTGTCATTTTGATTTTTTTTCTTAAAAAATGAAAAACTAGCCTAAAGTATATATCATTTTCTTTTTTATTTAAGATGAAAGCTTTTTATTATTAATGGACATTGTTGTCTATTGTTGGAACTTAGACCTCAATACTATTATATAAATGATTTGGACATTGGTGTCTACGTTAAATATTAAAAACCCATAAAATGGTTTGCTTTTAGCTTTTAGTGTAGTGAAATTATGATATTATGTTTCTTTATTATTATTATTTTCATAATAATAATATTAATACTAATCGACAATGGTTGGACCATTAAATCTTGAATTAATGTCATGACCAATCCAATTTTAAAAACATTGATTAAAACGCCCCTCAAGGACCTAAGAGAAAGGGATCTTGAGGGAAGGATTAGTTATAGGAAAGAGAGGGGAGCAACTCATGTAAATTTTCCACTTTTCAGCTTTTAGCTTTCCTTGGCCTGGAGCAATTGTTGCTCTTCCTATTTCTGCTCACTATTTTTCTCAACAATAATTAATACATAAAATATCTCTTCAAATTTTCATTTTGCACATAATCTCACTCTAGATAGGAGTTATTCGTATCAGTCACAGTGCAACAAAACTAAATTCTTTAGATAATTTTTCAAAAGTTTTGCCTCAGGAAAAAAATGAGTTACCTTCTCCCGTATCATTGAAACTAAACCAATATGTGCAGATATACTGCCCAACGATTGCCTTGACCACAACACATTGTTGAATAAGAATACAGGATATCAAGATTAAATCTATAGCCAAATTGAGAATCAAATCCTCTAATAAACAACTACATCCCAGTTTAACAGATGTGGATAAACCAGTAATAAATATTTTCTAATATTAGGAAACTTGATGTGCAGTAGATGTTATGACAAACACGAGAAATTCATCATCCAAAAGTTTATACATTTATATAAAAAAATGCATGATTTGTTCATTTGACCTTTTATCATTTCATTCTCCAGGTCAATCAACAAGTCAGATTTAAAAGAGGCAAGTATACCTCACTTAAAGATTGGAGAGAAACAGGATTAGATAATTCCTCTGCACACTCAATTGCAGCATTGCTTTCAGTGCAAGACAATGCATTAATCTTCATATGGGGACAGATTGGAGCAGTTCTATCAAGACAAACATGGCACTTAAATCCGATAAGTTGTCTGGCATTCTCCACATTGAGCCCAAAAGCATCACCATGAAACCAATCTGCATAATAGCATAGTATGTTCAAAATATATTTTGATAGATGTTCAAAAGGTGTAGTAAACATGTACAGACATTTACAATATTATTTTGTTAACTTGCAACAAGTGTTAGCCTCTCCTTTCCTCACGCATCCCCTAGTCCAAAAGGAAGAAAAACAGATGAGAAGAAAAGTAGTCACCTCCACAGATTTCACAAGCAATATAATTCAAGGTGCATTCGTTTCCACAACAAAGGCAGCATTTAGGATAATCAAGAGAGTCAGAAAAATCTTCAGAGGAGATAGCAAGCCTTTTCTCTTTAAACAGCATTGCTCGTTCATCATTTGGCTTTCTAGACAACTGAAGACCGTTAACCCAATAACTGCTACAGATTTGTGTTCTCTTCTTACGTGTAGTAGTAACTGCTAACTTCTTATATTGACCAGTAGTTTCCTTGGACTTTTGAGAGGTCACCTTCTTGGATTTACTTTGCTTTCCCTTTTTGCGTCCCACATTCTTTTTACTTGCCTTTCCTTTTTTATGTCCTCCATTCAATTGACTTTGCATATACAAGGATTTGGCCTTCCTAGCAGAACGGCGAAGAGGTACACTTGATGGGATATTCTTACTGTTTCGAGATCTCACCTGACTTATCTTACTCAATGCCTTTTTATTGCCCTTGAGGTTCACTGATTTACAAACTGAAGGCACAGTTTTACGTTTCTTTGCTTGAATCTTCTTCAGTTTTGAGTCAACTTTCCTTTTATTAGTATTAGCCTTTGCATGCAACCCATCCTGACATCTATGACATGAATATGCACTTCCAGTCGTTCTTGTGCCACCTGATTTCTTGACATGCCTCTTGTGGAAATATCCTATGAATTATAAAATGATAACGAGGTATTGAAGTGATGTAGTTTATGAAAAATACCCATTCAAAGATGAAAAAGCACTAGATAGCAGCATAAAAAATAGTAATAAAAACTTAGTGAAACATAAACAGACTACTGCTCATGTCAGTCATGTGAAAGAGGTTACAGAAAAAAACTTCCAGCTTCCATCACAAATTTGTCCAATTATTCTTCAATCTAGGTACAAGCTCTAGCCTTAGCATGTCAAAATGCATGTTTCTTTTTTCTTATAAAGAAAAGAAGCTTATACACATTTTGACACCTCATAATCCAGCCATGTTTTTTAAAGAGAATAATGGTGTTGTTAATTGATTCATGTAGCAAACCCCATCTAGTGAGACAAGGCTTGTCTGTTCTATAAAGTGGCCATGTTCTGATCGACTTTAAACTCAGTCATTTTAGTTAAACCGATGTGCTGAATCTTTTACAACAATTTTCAATTAATGACCAGTGTTTTGTACAGGCTACAGAAACTCAATTACAAAAGTGTCAATTCTGTCAAGAAGAGTATGTTGAGATGTCGATAGAAACACTGCTGCCTACCAATAATTAAACAATAACATTGAAAAGGTTTCATAAATGAAGGGTTTAAAAGACAAATATATTGATGACTACATCCATATGTCAAGACATTGAAATTATAACAATGTCAGATTCACTGAGATACAAGTTACGCATTAAAATGGAACATAAAAAGGAGTTAAGAAAATTGTGAAACAAATAAAACCATTCACTAGATACAAAGCAAAATAATGACGAAAAAAGGCCAGATTAAAAGACAAAAACATACCTTTGCAGTGAAGGCACCTCACAGCATCCCTACCAATTTCATTAAAAATGCTATATTTAGTAGACAGTATGATCTCAGTGCACTTGATCAGTAACACACAAAAGATAGATGCATAAAACGAGAATTGCCACATGCATATATAATATATAATAAGTAAAAATCTATTAAAAGAAAAAAAAAGGAGCACGAAAAATGATGACAGTCAATCCTCTAATAACTCAGTGAATCAAATTATTGTGGCTCAACCTATAGAAAAATTCTTGACTCTGTCCACAGGAGAAACAAATAAATTCATTATACTTAATAAAGAGTACAATGAGTGGCCCCTCAATTGCTGAAACCACAATCACAACATACCAAGATCAATATTGTCAATGAAATTTAATACACTCCACAAAATCTCCATAAAAAGCTCTTGATGGGTTGACTCATGTTGGGCCAAACCCAAAATTAAAAATAGTCAGTTCATAAGTCTTTGAAAATTCTAATCTTTGGCCAAATAATTTTAATCCTTCTACAAATTTTGTACTGGTTTATATGCATAACTCTTGTTAAAAGCTAATGTTACAGAAACACTACACTAATATATCATCATACATATGCATTATTGATGTTTTTTAATGAAAATCCAACATACACTCTATAATGGCAATATTAGATTTGTCGCTTAATAAGTATTTCTAAGGTATATGTTCCTTATAGACAGCTACTTTCCAAATTTGAATTATGGTTTTCATGTCTGGTTTTGTGCAGATATTTGGGGAAGGAATGTTCATTTCGTAAATTCTTTTTCTCAGCTATGCAATCTTTCATTAGTTTACAGACAGAAGAATATAATCAATAACCTTGAAAAACTTAGCCCCATCCTCAATCAACTAAAACAAAACTATCATGGACAAGATTAAAATACAATAAAGAAAAGAAACCCGTGTATAGAGCAACAGAAAAGGAACTCATCAAAACATGAAAGAATACCACAAATACCTCATTGCAACATCTTTGTTGCAGTGCCCGCACTGATGACAATCAGATCTTTCCAATATGGTAAACAAATATGAAAATCCCCTTTGTTGAGGAATTTTCTTGTTTACTCTACCGATCTCAAGAATTTTACCAAGTTTCTTATCAGTGGACTTGCGGACAATTCTTTTTTCCTCAAAATTCTTTAGAAGATGCAATGGAACATAAGACTCCTCCAGCCAATATTTTTTCCTCTCACTAGAGGATTGTTCCAACAAAGAACCATGTTTAATAACAACATCTGGAATAGCCCTTCTCTTCCCAAAATCAACAAGGTATTTCACAGATTGCCCTTCAGTGCACTTCCTGCGTACAATTGATTTTTTGAACAGCCTGACTGACTTTCTAGATTCCTTGTCCAACAGATAAAGGGAATGGTTGTTCTCAATATCATGCCACCTTATGTTTGAATAAAGCTCTCTAACCTGAAAAACATAAATAGTTGATCTTAGATTAAAACCTATTTTATTACACAAAAAAGACAAGTTCATCAGCTTCTACCAAATATGAAAGGCCAGAGTGTAACATTGAACAAAAGATACTAGTAACATGTGTATACAATATCAACATTTCAATATATTTACACATATCACTCTAAATCTCATGCTCATTCTAGGTTGTCCAGGTTAACAGAATGTAGATTATCTCTTGACATCATATGAGCAAACATTTTATTTTTGTTCATTTGGGGGTACTGTTCAAATTTGGATGGTAGCATTCTCTTCACTATTGGTAGTCACATTACTCTACTTTTTAAAATATTTTTGATAAAATCATTACAACAAAAGCAACAAAGACGCTAGACAGCAAGCCCAATTTCAGTCTCTCGCTCTTTCTCTACTAGGGAGAGGTTTCTTTGTAAAACCTTTTTGGAAATCTAAAATTTCCCCAATAAACAAGCCCTTTGTTTAGATAGTAACTAATGGGAATAATACTGCAGAGTGAAGATACGTTTGCCCCACATAGCAACTTCTCCTAATATCTGTATACAGCTCAAGTTTGGAGACAGTAGTCCATTAATGTTTCCAATATCCAGAGGTTTTGTACTTCAGAATAATGGTTCATGAACAGAATGAATATTGGGAATACCCATTCATTTTGTAACAGTTTCACTTGGTCTATTTGAAAGATGTGAACAAAATAAGGAGACAAAAGTTAAGTAACAGTTACTTTTATCCCAATTTTCTCTCTCATAAATATCGTCAGAGCAGAATGCCTTGCATTTAGCGGCATCTCTTTGCTCCTAGCTTTCTTCTGGGATAGGGATCACCTCTGCCATGCTCAGCTCATGGATGTCAAACGGAATTTTCCAATATTTAACTATGTACATGCCATGCAAGAGAATAGACAACATTGTTACATTCTTAAACCTTTCCATTCCTTGTTTATTACTTTTTCTATTTTGGATGATAACTAATCTCCTATTTGTACTCCCCATCTTTTCTCTAAAACATAACATATCTTAAATTTATACCAAAACAAACAATGATCATCTTCAACAAGCCAGGTAATCATACCTGTAAAGCAAGCTGTTCAGCAGTTGTTGACATCTCAACAGCAGCTCGCCAGGCAACAAATCTGCTTCTCCGTGCAAAATCTGAATTCTCAGGATATAAAATGCCTGGTATCTTCCTACACCCACCTACAAAATTTCACAATGTCAAATAAACTCAAAATAATCATTAAAATGAATAGGCTCCTAACCAACCACACCATGCATGCATACAAAAGAAAACAATTTGCAGACCTTGTCTAGCAGCCTTAGCAACCAGGGAGTGAGGCAAAGCCTTACAATTAAACAATTTTCGGGAAAGCCTGCCACCTCTCCACCAGTACATCCCCAAACCACTAGCAGTGTTTGAAGATGAACTGGTTTCAATATCTGAACACCTGGCCCTTTTCCTTCCAATACCATGCCTTGAAGATATGCGTGATGAACTGACCACAATATGAGTAGCAGATCCCATTGTACCAACAGAATCCACATGCTTTAACCAATCTGCTGAAAGTGCAAGAAGCCGCAAATTGGATTCTAACTGCCAAATCCAAAATTAAAGTGTCAGACATTTAAATAGAAATATTCAGAGAGGAATGTAAATCCAAAAACAATGTGATGTTAGCCAGCTAACTAAAAAAGAGGTGTTTCTTTTGTTTCAATCAGTCTTGAGATGAAGTAATTCTACAATAGTTTCAGCTTCATTAATATCAAAGGTGACATAAAAAGCATACAGTGAGAAAATAGTAAAAGACATACATCTATGTACATTTGTGAGGTGTATCATGAAGACCCACTCCACCTGATACTTATTATTTATTTTCTTTCAATCAGTAATATCACTTGTATAGCACTAGCCAAATCTAGGCACTGAGCAATCTAGAACTTATGCCTTGTTTGATAGAGAGGAGAGAAATAGGGTAGATTAAAATAAAACGGATGAGTGGAAATAAGTGAGAAATAGTACATGTGGATCTCACAATTTTTTAAAATGTTTCCACCCTAATCATCTCTCTACCAAACAAGCCAACTTACTTCCATCTCTCCCCCTCCTCCACCAAACAAAAACAAATAAGGGAAAGACTGCAACAACTATTAAGATCCTAATTTAAAATTTCTAAGGACTGAAAAATTACAAAATTGAATGGTTTCCAGTGATAAGTTGCAAAGCTTCCAGAGGATAAAGGTATCAAGGAATGCCTACATCATCAAAGTGTCTCTTTTAACTTAAATTTATTAGAAAATAGGTTCTGTTTAAAGCTTCTCTGTGATGCTCTGCTCACATTGGTTTAAAGGGAATTTCTATTACTGATACGCTAAAAGATACAAAAACTCTGTTGTATCTATGAGCCAATATGGCTCTATTTTTTCCTCTCTATTTTTTCCTACTCCCTCCATGTGTACATTATTTCTTCATCTATCAAATCTATCAAATAAAAACAAAGCAGAAAGTGAAATAAACCTTTAGCACAGCCTAAGTAAAAATATCAACCACACACTCAGGTGCAACATTAAAACTATATTATATTAACAACAATGGTTTTCTGTTTTAGTTGACTTCCAGTAATTGAAAAAGGCAAAGAGCTCCAAAATGATTTGACTAATGATGTCAAACTAATACATAATAACTTGTAATCAGACAAGAAATAGTCATAATATTAATGTCTTTTATAAAAATGGTTGACAGAGAGAAAGCATATCCTTACAAGAAGCAATATTCGTTTAACAGGAACAAAATCAGATGTCTTCAAAAGATCCTTATGCCAAAGATTAGTTTGATGCAGATTCAACCATGGACCCAACAAAAGCCCACGTAACCGAACCTCAAGAGAGAAGATAAGACATATGATATCTCTAAGACGTCCATTCTGGATCTTCCTGGGTTGAAGCCCAACTAAAGTACTATTAGACACTTCCCAAACAGGCTTCACCACAGAATTAAACAAGCAATCCCTGTCTTCATTTTCAACTTTGCAAGTAAAGCACCACCCACATTTTTCTTTGTGGGCAGCTGCATTCAGGTTCTGAATACTTGGCCAACAAAAGTTAGTAGATTTCTTCATAATGACCTTTGCTTGGTCTGAAATAATTTCTTCTTCAGACATTGCAAAAATCTTATTCATCTTTTCAGGTGACTTACACATTAACTCCTGTGCTACAAATGAGGCCATTCGGGCAAAGCTGTAATAGTTTATGTAGTCAATTCCACGAGATGCTTCTAAAGTATCCTTATTGTCCGTGGAGGGGGTACTGCTAGCACCTACAGATCTTAAGTTTATTTTACGTCCCACATCTAAGCTGGAAGATGTCAAAGAACAATCACCAACAGCATGGCATCTTTCTGATATTCCTGGCTCATTCAAGGATTCATCACATCTATTGGAATCATTGAGCCCATATATCTGAACATTGTCCATGCATGTTCTCACCTGTGTGGTATCAGCTGATCCATCTGAAGCAACACAAGGACTTTCTATGGTGGTCGTTGAGTCTAGGCGGTTCCCAGCTTTTGGAAAGTCTTGGCTAAGATGCATACAACCGTCAATATTTGAATTTTCATCCAACTTTCGTTGATCATTAGCCTGATTCTTGTCCAAACATGTCTCTGAAGTAAAAGGTGCTAAAGATGTATGAATAGTAGAATATTCTCCCTTCATCTGCATGTTCTTACAGGAACTTTGATTAAAGACACTATCCCCCACACTCAAGTTAGCACAGATGTCCCAATGCTTATAGATAGCCATTAGTATACCTTCATATAAAGGATCCATAGATTTTAGAGCTTCAATTACTACATGTAGATCATTTCTGTGGTAGAAATTGAACAATGACCCTGCTTCAGATGAGTTTGACCTGTAAAGGTTTCAGCATTAAAACAAAGTTAGAACATACTAAGATGATAAAAAACAGCATGCAACAGTTTAGGCTGTAGACATCTGAGATATGGTTTGCATTTTTCATAATGAGAAGAACGCTATCCACTTCAAATTTCATATTCAATGGAAAAAACTAAATTTAGCAATGAGTCAGTTTGTGATAGAAAAGAATTATCAAACAGGCAAGGACAAGCAAAACTGCAGGCAATATATATGTTGTCTACTAGATGCCCTGCACAAATCTTATTAAATACATGGGAATAACAGTGGGACAAACAGCCTAGATGTTGAACAGAAAGTCATACAGCCATTTACAATAAAAGAATTTGAAGTCACTTATGAAGAATATTTGGCAAGCTAAGGGCACATAACTAGCAGTGGAGGCACTAATGTGTAAGTGTATCCAGAAAAAGGGTAAAACTTAACTTACACTAACAGGTAACCACAACTGTTAAAATAGAGACGGCCATCTAGATCCATCCCTAATAAGTCTGCTCCTCGTAATGACCTTCGTGATTTCATCCAAGTCATATGCTTGCCGATTCCACACTCAGGGCAATACCAGTCACCTTCAGGGAGATTGTTGCTGGCAATTCCCACACATCTTGAGTGGAATGCTGCAGGGCAACCATCACAGCATATTAAACTACCATCCATCTTGCACAGGCAACATTCATCACTGTTCCAGTCAGTTGTGTCATCCACATTCTCCTCAGTCAAGCAAGAGCCACCAGACATATCCATTACAGCTCTTCTTTTCTTGCCAGTGTCAAAATACATATTCTGATCAAAACCCATATCAGTCTCAGTTACCAAAGATCTTCTGTTAAGCTCTGACCTTATGGCTTCTGATTCAATCATATCATCACATAGGTACTGAAGAATCTCAACCTTCACAATTACAGGTTGTTTGTAGTAATCAGTTCTAAACATTAGATGTTTAAGATCAAAACCAGTTTTAAATCCTGAGCCATGAATCAGAAGGTACTCAGCCATAAAAATAGGCCATGTGACCAGGTCCAAAAAATCCCAGTTAAGATTCCTGCATTAGAGTAAAAATATAGAAATGGAGGACTTATAAGGATAACACAGTCAAACAGATTGACTAGTATAGTAGTATGACCATTGACTAAGGAAAAATTGAAATAAATATACCTCAGGCAATTGGATGCAGATTGGCAACCCTCATTGGAAAGGTATTCCAAATGCTTTCTCAGAGTTTGCAAAATAGAAACATGAATGCTGTCAAATAATATACTTGGGATTTCAGACTTCAGTGCAGCTACAAGATCCTCCAACTCAAATGGACTCAAAAATAATAAAGTACTGAATGATCTTAAACAAGCATAAATAGAAAAAAGTTCAAGAACAGGAACGCCATCTAAATTCAAATTTGTAGAAGACAAGGGCAATTGCAGCTTTGGAAGAGGATCATTGCATTGCTCATATTTCTGAGAATTGGGGATTAGAGGCTTTTCTTCTGTTAAGGCACTGGTTTCCAAGGACAACAAAGGATCATCAGTCATCTCCACTGGTATGGTGCTTGAAACCCGTTTTCTAGCTGATGCCCGACGAGAACTCCTCCTTAAAACTGTCTCCGGTGTGGCTTCTGGATTATTTGACACTTTTCTTCTTTTCCTTCGGCTATTTCCTTGCTTGCACAGACTTCCTGGATCATCTTGGTATTCGTGAATTATGGCAACACCACCCTCAGAAGGACAGTCAACTTGCTGAGCCTGCACAAAATCAGAATCCCTAACAGAAATTGCATTTAAAGTCTGATGAGAATCAATAGCTTCTGCATCTTCTTTGCCATCATCACCTCCATTTTCCTCAACCAAACACAAAGAACCATCTTTAGCTGCATGGGCAGCAAAAACATGAATTCCCTCCAATTTGACAGCGACGGATACATGATTCAAAATACCGTTAATGCTGTCATTTTCTACAGAACTACTATTGACATTTATCTCTTCATTTTGGAACTGTCCCACCTTCCCAAACAAAGCATCACCTACCTCAGAATGTCCATTTCCGTCATCATCACACTGAGTTTCCTTAACTTCCTCGCACACCTCTACGTTCAAATCAAAATTACATGCCCGCTGCAACATCTCCCTTCCCAAACAACCTGAGTCACCCGCATTCACACCAACATCATCCTCATTACTCACATCCAAATTCAAATCAATACAATCTCTTCTCTTCAAACCATCCTCAGTATCAAGAGGTGAACTACATGCATCGTTCAGATTAAAAGCCTCGTTGAGATTAAGCCTAGCATTTAAATCAAGCCCGTCCTTGACACAACTACCATTAGCAGATATACTCTTGTTCAAACTATCTCCAAAACCAATTTCCTCTCCAACCCCGTTATCCTTCACACTCCCGTTAACATTGCCAATAGGATTCCCTCCATTCCTAACATCCATGGCTCTATCAAACCCCCCACACCCAAAACCCAACTCCCCACTACCAGCAGAAGAACCATTCCCATCCAAAATCCCCCTAAAATCACTACCCTCCGCCACCAAATTCTCGCTAACATTACCTGAACCGGCTCCGGCATCGCGCTTCCGCTCGACACGGCGGCGCTTCTTAGGTTTCCGACCAACCCGAGGCTTGGCCTTGGCACTCTCCGGTTGAAATTGCAAGAGGGAAGCGAGGTCCGAGGACTCCAATTCCTCAGAATCACCGTCTTCGTAAACGATCTCGAAAAAACCAGAGGAAGGGTCGTAGGATTTTACTGTTCCCGAGACTAAACCAACACCCTTCAGCTCTTTCCTAACGGTTTTCCCCACGAACTCCATCCCAGCAGCACTGCAATCCTGACACAGGGGGTGATCTCTATGAGCAATTAGAAAGGGAAATGATAAACAAAATATAAGAATTGATCGAAAGGACAAAATTGAGGAAAGAGAAAACCAAACCCTTGTAGTGCCTTTGGCCCAGAGGAAGACAGCAATTGGGAATTGAAATGAAGAAGCAAAGTGCGAGGGAAGAGAAAGGGTGTGGAAGTTGGAACGAAACGAAACCCAACGAAAGGAGCTTCTCCCTCTCTCTAAAGTGGAAGTGGGTCAAACCAAGTAGTGCGGACTGCGGAGAGAGAAGAGAAACCAAACAGTAATAACAAATTCTTCGGATTTAAACTACCTTTTTTATTTCAATTTATACTGCGCATTTTTTATTTTATAACACATAAGAAATGCGTTGTTCAGAGAAAAGGGCAGTTCCTAGTTGGTTGGTTGGATGGGTTGGCTGACTTGTCTGCATCCTTATTCTATCTGCGATTCTGGTTTTAAACATCATTCAAACTTTTTCTTTGTGTTGCTCAAGAAAAGAGTATAAATTGTGTAAGATAAACTTTTTCAAATATAAGATAAAAATGTGTTTATTTTTGCATGTGTTCAAGTCACCTCATTTTTATTAATGGTTATTGAAACAAATCTTAACACACGTTAAATTAAAATTAGATAAACTTTTAATTATATTGTATTTTTATGTATATTTGTATGTTTTTCTTATTTGTTAATGTTATTTTAAAAAAATACATAAATTATATTTAAGTGTAAATTTTGCTTTCTTAAGATTTTGTAAAATTTTTTATTATTTTATTATTTTTTTTACAAGTAGATTTAATATTTGATCATTGATGTTATTTAGAGACAATTTGTCAAGACATATTTAATATTATTCTTATTTTTTTACGTGCTTTTAGAATGATCAAATATTAAAATTATGATGATATTTGACGATGATATTAAGTGTTATATGCTCCTAAAATTAGTAGTTAATAATTTACATTGCTTGGTTGCTTGAATTCATCACTAATGGATGTATAGTGGTGAAAAAGCTTAGTTTCTCAATATTGCAACAAAAAAAAAATCTTTATTTTAAGACACTTAAATTGTCTTTTGAATGAGTGGAATTGTTGTAAAAATGATACACATTAAAAAATAGTTAAAGTGGATGATTAAATAGACAACTTATATGATACATAAAACACTTAAAACATGTTGAAAACTCTAATTTTTGGCTTGTTGCCCCTACAACTGATTTGCACATATAACAATGACTAAAAATGATTAAAAACACTTAAATATGACAATTTTAAAACTCTAAATATTAACAGGAATTGTCCTAAATTTTTTAGAACATTTGGAGGGGATCTGAGAAAGTTACATACACTTTTATGAACAATTTAAATACCCATACAAATTTTGAAATTAAGAGGTGAAAATTTGTTTAACTTAGTAAAGTAAGGCTTAAATAAAAAAAATTTAGTAGTTATGAAATAATTATTGAATTAAGATTTTGATAATAGATTATTGGGACCATTATTCAATGATTATGACACTGATAGTGACATGAGATTTGGAAAGGTTAAATGTAATATCCTAATTAAAATAAATAAATAATATTAAGCAAAACAGCTTTGAAAAAGAAATGATAATTTATTTTGTGATATTAAATCTATCTAAAATTTTTAAAACAATTGAAATTATTTTGAGAAGAATCATTATAATTATGGAAATGAAAGAAATTTATAAAAATTATATTGAGATAAATGATAATATAAATTCAAGAAAGTTTTAGATAGAATGGTTCTAAGTAAATTGAAACTAAAATGAATAAATATATATATAAAAGAAAATTTTAAAAGTTTAATTTTGAAATAGAATTTAAAAAATAATAATGAAAGAAAATAAATATGAACTTCATAAAAATATATTGAAGAAGAAAAAAAGTAGAAATGAGAAGATAAAAATATAATGTAATAATATAAATTTTAGGAATATTTTATATATATATATTTTATTTATTTATTTATTTATTTATTTATTTATTTATAAAAATATATAAATATTATGGTAAGTGAAAATATTGGAATAGGAGGAGAAAAATATAAATGGATTTATAGAATTTTTAGAAAAAATTAAAAAACTAAAATTTTAATTTTTAAAATAAAAAAAATAAAACTAGAAAAAGAAAAAGAAATCAAGAAAAATAGGACTGGGATATGAACCCGCCTAGGCTTAGTGTCTTAATTACTGAGTCAGGACGCGTTCGATTATATCCTAACGCTTTAAATTTTATTTAAGTTATATTTAAAAAACTTCAAACCACCATTGTTGCTAACGAAGTTTCTTCCTCCTTTAGCCCTTCTCTTTGTAACTCGTCATCTTGAACCCTTATGCTCTTGCCACGCTACCAGCTACACTCGCCCATAACCTACGAATTTAATAAGTCTAGAAGAAGGCATTGAGATTGTATATGTAAGGAAGAAAATAGAGAAGAATAATACGCATAAATAGGAAACAATTCAAACGAATTATCCACCAATTTGAACCTCTTTCCCTTAAATTTTTACATAGACAGTCTCGTCTTAAATCAAGTTTCATTTTGGTTCAATTAATTTTGCAAAGGAAGTGAGGAATCATAAATTAGCAGGAACATCGGAGTTTCACCCAAAAATCAATCCCAACACGTTAGAAAATCAAAATTAATGTAGAAGGAGCCTTTGTTCTGTAGTTTTTTTTCTTGCCAATTCATCTATTCAAATGTTAATTCTATAATAAGCTTTTGAATCAAAGAAAATGTTAACGAATGAATGGTTTTTTAATTTGAATTTTTTTCTTTTGTAGGCCATGGTTGCAGCAGTGCAGACGATTAAAAAATTCATTCATTTTAATATGAATTATGTTTAGAATCGGTTTAGGAACATGAACAAATCACTTAAATTATATAATTGGTAAGGAAGTTGTGAAAATTCTTAAATGGATGTTGGATGGAAAATTCAAAATTTATTGTATGAATTTCAATGAATTAATGGCAATCTAATAGTTAATATATGTAGAGAAGAGAAAGTAAGAAATAAAGCAGGAGGAAGGAAGAAAAGAGAAGCGAGGAAAGAAATAGAGGAGCCAGCCAAGGAGAGGAAGGGTATAGTGTAAAGGAAAAAGAGAAGTCAGGCAAAGGAGGAAGAGTTAGTTAAAGAGAGAGAGGGAGGAAAGAGGAAGAGATGGAAGAGAGAGAAAGAAAAAGGAAAAAGAAGATAAAGATAAAGGGAGAAAGAGAAAGTGGAGAGAGAAAAAATAAATCAAGAAAGACAAAGAAGAAGGAAAACAGAAAAGAAAATAAAATTTTAATATAATAAGCAAACCTAGATAAATAAGATTTTATCTATCTTTTTATCTCTATATTATTTAGTGTTATCCTTTTTCTACATCATCCATTATGTCCTATAAAATAATTAGTTAATCTTATGTGTGTCATTATTAATCTTTAAATTGTTCATGGTAACAATTATATGTGATGATTGTCTCTACTGACAATAGAGAAATTTTTATAAATTAAGCGATTGTCTCAAATAAACACGGATTGAGAAAAGAATCCTAGGATAGAAGATGAGATTAAATTGTGAAAGTTTGGGTGATTTGAAATAAGTAATTCAGACCAAGGTAGGAATGAAGATTGTTTATTAAGTAAGCAAAAAAAATATGCATTAGAGAAGCACTACCTCCTAAATCAAAGTAAGTACCAAAGAAGTCAATGATTTAGTGTGAGAAGTAGTAGATGATTTAAAACATACACGTGAGAAGTAGTAAAGGATTTAAAACATACACGTGAGAAGTAGTAGATGATTTAAAACATACGCGTGAGATTTAAGAATGGAGGATTGCATGAGTTTATCACATAAGGTACCTAAGGAATGTACGCAAACTCAAGAGAGTCCTTGATGGTAGATAAGGTGTCAAGTTGTAAGTTGTGAATGACTCTAGATTAAAGGATGTCACAAAACTGGTTTGGTGTCCCCAACAAAATAGAGCATTACCAAGATTCGGTTGAGAGTATCATAGACCAAGTACCAAACAAGATATATACTCCTAATTGTCGACCCAGAATGCATACTTGGATATTATTGATACACTCGTGTAAGTCTTCATGGAGTTAGAAGATTGGAGGCAGCGAAGGACCCTAAACTATAAAAATCTTAAATAGGTACAATACTGTGAGATGAGAGTACACAATAGGAATACCTTGTTCTGCCTAACAATCACATCCTCGAAAGGGAGTTGAACTCATGACCCACTTTTTGAATATGACATTTTCACGAGTTATGTGATAGTCACCTTTCTATCTCTGAAGATTATACCATATAGGCAATTTTCTCATATTGATTTGCCCGTCATAATGACTCAACCCCTCCCACCTCGATATGCGGGTATTCCACCTAACACTCTAGTTGCTATTAGATGCTCCCAATTTTTGACAAATCCAAATCCCCCAATTGCCCCTACTGCCAATGAAGCCAACAACTCAAAAAGAGAAAATGAGACATCTGAGGAAAAAAATCATTTTGAATGTTCAAATTAGATCCTATATAGGAGACTACTAGAACCACTAACTCAGTTAATCTTATGTTTTGAATATGTATGTAATAATAAAAAATATAATTTATATTTTGGGATATATTACAATTTATATTTTGGGATATATTGTATATTGATGTACTTGAAATTATATGTACATATATGTCAAACTAAGTTTCTCTGCCAATTATACAATGCATGGTAGATATTGGGATAAATGGATGATACTAAATCATAACTCCCTTGCGAATAGTTGTTTTAAAAATTTATGCTATCAAGTAACACAATTAAACCCTTTTGAAATTATAAAATTTAAATAAACCAAATAAATGAAAAAAGGTGTTACGCTAAATTAAGAAAATGGGTGGAAAATTGAAAATCATGGTGTAAAATTGCATAAGACATGTAAAAATGCTAAGTAGGAATAAAAAGCTTGTGAAAAAGAGTAACATTTTTAAAAGTTTGGAAAAAGAAGTAAAATGATGAGTTCTATAATCATCTTGACATCCTAACTCAAACCTCTACCCCTAGATACATGCAAGTTCCAAAGTCTTCGTTTTCTACTTTTCAAATTCCACACTCATAAATGTTGACTTTGACTTTATAGTGCAATTATATGACTTTCCTACCCCTAAAAGTGTATTACTTGACTCAATATTCTTGTTGTATGACCCTTTTACTAGGAGGTTGTTTTTGCTAACATGGAGGGTAATGAGGATGAGGAGGAAAACGAAGAAGATCCTTGTAAGGATTTCAACTAAATGGTTAAGACTAGGTTAGGTATGTACAACTAGATATACAAGGAGATTAGTGATTATTCTAGTATACATTTTTTCCTTTGGTGTATTTGGATATAGATAAACTACCAATTTCCCTTGTACACACACATATGTAATATTGACACGGGTTCGTGTGATTGATATTTGATATTGTTGTTATATATTTATCTCATGTTCATGATTTTATATTTCACGTGTGGTATAATTGAAAAATTAATTTATGTTAACGCTTTATTAAATGTGTACAAGAAATTTTCTTGATACAACATATGTTTAATTAAGAATTAGATTTTCTTATAAAAAACTTAAATATAATTTCGGTTCTCTTATTTTAAAGTAGAAATATATTGATTTCTCTATTTTAGAAAATTCATAATTTTTGTTTAATTCTCAATTTTGCTAACATTTTTTCTTTTATTCTTACATTTTAATTATTTAAATTATTTGTATGATGCTTTAAATGGTTATGTCAGATTAAGATCTAATTTGACTAAAATAAAAGAAATAAAATATGAAAAATAAAGATTAAACTAAAATTATATATTTTAAAAAATTAAATATTTCAATTTAAAATAAAGAAACCAAAATTACGAATTAAATAAAATAGAAAGACCAAAATTACATTTAAAACTAAAAAAAAAAAACATATATATATTACTTCCAAAATTAAGTTGATATTTAAAGTTTATTGAACATATATATATTAGTGTTTTTTTAAAAAGATCGTCGCATGTGTTTGGCAAGGTGTGATTTGTAAGCTGCACCTATCTTTCTCTTATGCACACAATAACCAAAAGCAACTTTCCTTTTTCACTCTCCATTCTTTCAGGTGACCTTGAAAAATCTAAACTCCCCGAAATTCTTTGTTAAAACGCAATGTCAAATTTGGTTGTTTAATTTCATAAACTAAATTAGTTGATAAAACATAATTTTAGAGATGATTTTATGATTTTATTAATTTTAAAGACTAATTTGATCAAATATTACAAATTTAAAAACTAAATTGTTAACTCACTCTTAATAATATGCTTTGTCTAAATTTATATAAATTTTTACTATATCAATTTAGTTCAATCTTAATTCTATCCTTAGAGTTTTTTAGTTTTTTTTATAAGAAATAATCTTATTTGTATCATTATTTACGGAGCATGGATATGATCTAGACAAAAATAAAATAATGATACAATCAAAATATAAAATTTGGTCACGTTAACAAATTGGTGTAAGATTTTTAATATACTTTCATGTCCTAACACGTTGAATGTGGAGTTTGTAAAATTATATATACGTGAGTAGTCTAAAAAGATAATAAATGATTTAATAAACTCAAAAACAATAACTAATTTGACACCATTTTAAATTTCAACTTTGAACTTAATTTAATTTTAAAAATTAATTTATAAAATAAAAATTATCTCTCACTTTATATATATATATATATATATTTATTGTATCACTAGTCAAATATAAAAATTTTAACGTTAACAAAATACAAAATCATGTTTAAATTAGTTTCAATTTTCTGTTTCTGTCTCTCTTGTCTACAAAATGATATCTTCTTGAGCATTTAAGTGATAAATACGAGTGAAGTTGTTGATAAAAGTGGTGTCAAATTTGGATATGTAGAGTTTTGTTGTTTGGTATTTGGTCAAGGTGGATTGTCAATGTTAAATTCACAAAATGAAGTAGACTTTTTTCTTGGAATGGTTTCAAATTTATTGGTTTTGCGGATGTTATAGTTTCATAATTGCTATTTACATTTTTTTTATATATACTTTCCTTTCATACCTTTTTTTCTTTTTTTAGAAAAAACTATGGTCCTTTCAATGACACTGTCTCCGTGGTTGACAGAGTTGCAACTGTTAAATGAATCTCGTTTGTTGTAAAAATCCTTGGCCTGACAAAGTAATAACGAAGAGGTTTATGATCTTGCTCGTCGGGCAATGTATTTTGCCCCTTAAGTATTGCATAATCTATACAATATAACTTATTGCTAAGGATGATTTTGGAAAAAAAATATACAAAAATACGAAAGGGGAGTGTATAAGTAAATAAAGTGACTACTGATAGCAATTACCTATATATTCTTTTATTTAAGGCGTTTTGGGTTTAGCTTTGGGCAAAAACCATGTATTTGGGCTCGTGTATTTGACAGCAAGAAAGGTTAAAACATTGGACATACAAGAAAGATCAAACAAGGGCATTTTCTTTTATTATATTTTTTTCAGATGCATTTTATATTTTTATCGTAAAAATTCCCTTAAAAATTTATTTGAACAAAATAAAAAAATTAATTTTTTAGTATTTTTCCAGGAAATTAAAATGATTATTTTTGTTTTCATAGACTCCTTTTTCTTTTTTGTATGTGACTAATTCAATATTTTAATGAAATAAAATGGCATAACTCTTTTTTATCTCTAAAATTTGGATTCGTATCATCTTCAACTCTTTAAACAACAGTGATCTTTGAATTAGATAGATCAATCCTATCCATCACGAATTCTTCAACTTAAATGGATCAAGTTATAGATGAGTTAAATTTATTTTTTAAATTAATTATAATTTTTTTCAATCCAATTTGAACTCATAATGAATCAAATTAATCCATGAATAATAACCTATTTTATGGTTCTAATAATAAGTAGGCATTTTGAGAAGAATATTCATCCTTTATCAGGGTTATCTATGTGGTTGAATTCTTTTTGGTATAACGTCTCCACAGTGGCATTATTCAATCCAATAAATACGAAAATAGTCATGAATGATAGGTATAATAATCCTAGAATTACAGTTAATCACCTTCGGTCTAATCTCCCACTGTTTTATATGTTGATAGAGTGCTTAAACTATCTCACAGATTTTGAAATGCTAACGATATTTGTTCCTATGTATAGAAAGCATTAGAAAGAGTGAGTATTTGAGAGAATTTTCCAAACATTTCTCTTAAGAAAATGTGGAGAAAATGTTCCAGATCTTATATTCCAGATCTTATATTCCAGATCTTATGTTCCAGATCTTATGTTCCAGATCTTATATTCCAGATCTTATATTCCAGATCTTATGTTCCAGATCTTATATTCCAGATCTTATAGAGTGTGTGCAAAAGTTGGAACCAACGATTCAGCCTTCAGCATGCAAAGTCGTTACTAAAGAAATTGGAAGTCTTGTTGTGATTGTGAGCATTCTCAAGGTCATTCATATTCGGTGGACGCTCTTGTGGATTGAACCTTCCCCCATGGAATGCAATGTGGAGGTAACATATTCTACCTAACTCATTACTTTTTTCTCAACCTATTGATTTTTAATTTTAAGCTATCTTTTATAACAACCAATTACATGCACACCCTTTTTCCTAATTTTTGCTTGTGTCTATTCAAAGTCTTACCATGCTCTCTACTCATACCTTTTAATTATATTTATTTATATAAAATTATTAATTATGCCCTTGAAACAGTTTCATCATTTAGTTTAGTATTTTTTTTTTAACTTTAAAGGACCCCCAAAAAATAGTATAAATCGCCACTTCGTAAATATTTCCATTTGTGATTTTCAGTTGTATATATTTAAGGGTTGTGTATTGTATGTCCATTAATACATTTTTTTTTCTGAAGTATTAAATACATTTTATTAAATGTTTAAATATGATAATATATAGATAAGTTTTTATACACGGTTAAAAATTAATATATGAATCATGTTTTAAGAAATTATTTATTGATAATACTATTGCAAAAAAATATTAATTATTAAAAACTATTAAATATAATCACTTGAATAGTATATTTGTAATTTTTACAAAATAATTATCATAATAATGTATATGCATTAAATCAAAATTGTGAGTATAATAGTAACTTATGAAACAAATAATTTAATTAATTTTATAAATAAGTGGTAATCATAAGTTGAATGTATTAATTGCATCTCTTCATGTGATATATTATATAAAAAATAACAAAAATATTTACATAATTATAATATATATTTTTTAAAATTTATTTTAAGAATATAATAATTATTCTATTATTATATTATGTGTGTCTTAATATTAAACTTTTAAAAAATAAATTTATTTAGTTGATATTTAAAATATTTTATATTCATCAAACTATATAATAATTATAAAATAATAAATTAATGTAATTATTAATAGTAACAAAATTTTGTAAAAGAATTATATGATAACACATTAACACTTAATGTCTATTTAAAAATGATTAATTTTTAAAAATTAAATATATTTTCAAAGTATTTTTTAGAAATTTTAAAAATATATTATTTGTTAAAAGTATACCTTTATATTAAAAGAAATAACTTAATAACAAATATTTTTATGAAGTAATGTTATAACATCAAAATATAGGAAAAATAAATTTAATTACTCAAAAATTAATATATCATTAATAAAATTGTTAAATTTCATTTTTAAATAAAACTCCATAAATACAAAAAAGGTGATTAATATATAATTTATGTAAAACTCTCGTGCGCAATCAATAAGTTATTTTTAAAAAATTCTGGAAAATTTATTGCTAAATATAATAATTTTATAAGTAAATGTATTTGCAAAGTTATGTTAAATATAGTAATTAATAATAAAAAATAATATAAACATTTAAATTACAATTTAAAAATTAGACAAAAATATGCTATCTAAATGTTACAAAAGAATTTCAAATTTTTTAAATATTTTTTAAATTGGATTTCTAAATTTGAATGTTGGTCATTAATGTCAGTTTCTAACAACTTGAAATTGTAAAAAAAGCATATTATAATTTATGATGGTTTAAAAACTCTTAGAGATTAAATTAAAAATGATTAATTATCCAATTAAAAAATTACTTTTAAAACCTATAAAATATTTATATATATTTTATAATTAATTATAAATTTGTAATAAAAGTGATGTTATAATTTGAATAAAAAAATTAAATGAAGTAATAAAGACTCTACAATTATGAATAAATTTATCGTGAATAAAAAATATAAACTCTATGGTTTACACAAACAATAATTAAATTAAAAAATAGATAATACACAATTTGAAAAAAAAAATGAATTATGTAATAATTTCATCTAACTTAAAAGTGCTAATTAATATAT